>LOJH01053207.1:0-12224 GCA_001685095.1 Ellobius talpinus
CAGGGAGGGGAGCAGAGAAAAATGTAGAGCTCAATAAAAATCAATAAAAAAGGTGATGTTTCTCTGATTTCTTTTTTAGTCATTTACCATTTATACATAGGAGGACTACTGATTATTTTAATGAGTTTGTCTTGTATCTTGCCACATTACTTAAGGTGTTTATTAGCTGTAGGTGTTCCTTAATAGAATTTTTGGAGTCACTATGTATACTATCATATCATCTTCATAGTGAAAGTTTGACTTCTTTTTTTCCAATTTGAATCCCCTTGTTCTCCTTCCATTATCTTTTTGCTCTAAGTAGAACTTTGAGTACTGTGTTGAATAGATATGGAGAGAGTGGACAGCCTTGTTTTCTTCCTGATTTTAGTGGTATCATTTTGAGTTTCTCTCCATTTAATTTGATGCTGGCTGTAGCCTTGCTGTATATTGCATTATTATGTTAGACACATTCCTCAAATCCCTGATCTCTCCAAGATCTTTATCATGATGGGGTGTTGGGTTTTGTCAAATGCTCTTTCAGCCTCTAGTTAGATGATCATATGATTTTTTTCTTTCAGTTTATTTATATGGTGGATTACCTTGATAGATTTTCATATATTGAACCATCCCTGCATCTCTGAGATGAAGCCAACTTGATCATAGTGGGTGATTTATTTTATATGTTCTTGGATTTGGTTTGCCAGTATTTTATTGAGTATTTTTGCATCAGTGTTCTTAAGGGAGATTGGTCTGTAATTCTCTTTCTTAATTGCATCTTTATGTAGTTTGGGTACCAGGGTGACTGTTGCCTCATAAAAAGAGTTTGGCAATGTCCCTCCTGTTTATATTGTGTGGAATAATTTTAGGAGTATTGTTATTGTTAACTCTTCTTTGAAATTCTGGTAGAATTCTGAGCTGAAACTGTCTGGTCCTGGGCTTTCTTTTCTTTTCTTTTTTTTAATTGTTGAGAGACATTTGATGACAACTTTTATTTCCTTTGGGGTTATAGGTTTACTTAAATTGTTTATCTGTTTTGATATGTGCTACCTATCCAGAAAATGGTCCATTTACTTTAAATTTTCCAATTTTGTGGAGTAGTGGTTTTTGAAGTATGACCTAATGGTTCTCTGGATTTCTTCTGTGTCTGTTGTTATATCCCTTTTCATTTCTGATTTTGTTAATTTGCATATTACCTTTCTGCCTTTTGGTTAGTTTGGATAAAGGTATGTCTATCTTGTTGACTTTCTCAAAGAACCAGCTCTTTGTTTCATTGAGTTTCTGTATGGTTTTCTTTGTTTCTATTTTCTTGATTTAAGCCCTCAATTTGATTATTTCCTGGTATCTACTCTTCTTGGGTGAGTTTGCTTTTTTTTGTTCTAGAGGTTTCAGATATGCTGTTAAGTCACTAGTGTAAAATTTGTTCACTTTCATAAGTAGGTACTTAGTGCTATGAGTTTTCCTCTTAGCACTGTTTTCAAAGTGTCCCATAAGTTTGGATATGTTGTACATTCATTTTCATTGAATTTTATGAAGTCTTTAATTTCTTTCTTTATTTCTTCCTTGACTCAGGGGTGATTCAGTTGAGCATTGTTCAATTTCCATGAGTTCATTGGCTTTCTGCAATTAATGATGTTAAATTCTAACTTTAATTTAGAGTTAAATTAAACTCTAAATTAAACAGGTGAACCAATAAGATATAAAGGATTATTCCAAGTTCTTTTGTATCTGTTGAGGTTTGCTTGGTTACAGAGTATGTGGTCAGTTTTAGAGAAGGTTCCATGAGGTGCTGAGAAGAGAAGGTTTATTCTTTTGTGTTTGGGTGGAATGTTCTGTATATGTCTGTTAAGTCCATTTGAGTCGTGACATCTGTTAGTTCTCTTATTCCTCTCTAAGTTCTTGTCTGGCAGACTCATCCATCCATTAGTGAGAATGGGGTGTTGAAGTCTTCTACTATTAGTGTATGAGGTTTGATGTGAGATTTAAGCCTTATTGATGTTTCTTTTAGATATGCAGGTTCTCTTGTATTTAGGGCATAGATGTTCAGGATTGAGATTTCATCTTGATGGATTTTTTTTTCCTGTAATGAGTATGACCTGTCCTATTTAATCTCTTTTGATTGACTTTACTTTGAAGTCTATTTTGTTAGATATTAGGATAGCTACCACTGTTTGTTTCTTAGGTCCATTTGATTGAAAAATCTTTTCTCAAGCCTTTACTCTGAGATAATGTTTGTCTTTGAGGTTGAGGTGTGTTTCTTGTATCCAGAAGAAAGATGGATCCTGTTTTCATATAGAATCTGTTAACCTGTGTCTTTTTATAGGTGAATTGAGTACATTGATATTAAGAGATATTAATAATCAGTAATTGTTTATTCCTGTTATTTTTTGGTGCTAGTTTTTGTGTTTCAGTTCTTTGAGGTTTGTTAGTGTGAGGTGTGAGGTTACTTGTTGCCTGTCTTTTTATGGGTGCAGTTAAATTAGCTTCCTGGAGTTGGAGTTTTCTGTCTAGTATTTTCTGGATATGTGGATAGGTAATGTTTAAATTTGATTTTTTTTTGCCATGGAGTATCTGTTTTCTCTGTCTGTGGTGATTGAAAGCTTTGCTTGGTATAGTAGTCTGGGCTTGTATCCATGATCTCTTAGTATCTTCAGCATATCTGACCAGGACCTTCTGGCTTTCAGAGTTTATATTGGGAAGTCAGGTGTAACTCTGATGAGTCTGTCTTTATATGTTACTTGGCCCTTTTCCTTTGTAGCTCTTACTATTCTTTCTTTATTCCATATCTTTAGTGTTTTGATTCTTATATGAAGGGACTTTCTTTTCTGGCCTAATCTATTTGATGTTCTGTAAGCTTCTTGTACCTTCAGAGGCATATCCTTCCTTGGGTTGGGAAAGTTTTCTTCTATTATTTTGTTGAATATATTTTCTGTGTCTTTGAGTTGAAGTTCTTATTCTTCTTCTATCTTTATCATTCTTAGGTTTGGTGTTTTCATGGATCCAGATTTTCTGGATGTTTTGTGTTAAGGATTTGTTGGATTTAATGATTTTTTTTGGCTGATGGATCTAATTTTTCTTTTGTATCTTCAACTCCTGAGATTCTCTCTTCCATTTTTTGTAGTCTGTTGGTAATGCTTGCTTCTGTAGTTCCTGTTCATTTACCAACATTTTCTATTTCCAGAATTCCCTTAATTTGTGTTTTTTTATTGCCTCTATTTCAATTTTCAAGTCTTTGTTTGAGATGGTTGTTTTACCTGTTTGATTGCTTTTTTCATGGTTTTCTTGGGTTGTTTAAGAGATTTATTGACTTCTTCCAATTTTTTGTTCATCTTTTCCTCCATTTCTTTAAATGAATTTTTCATTTCCTCTTTAAGGGTCTCTATAATCTTCATAAAGTTATATTTAAGGTCATTTTCTTCTGCTTCTCTGAGTTTGAATATTCAGGTATTCGTGTTGTAGGACCACTAGGTTCTGGTGATACCATATTGGCCTTTATATTGTTGGATGTGTTGTTACACTGCCTTCTGCCCAGATCTTCCCCAATTTGGTGAAGGTGGGGCCAGTGGCTTAGGGGTCAGTTGAGATGTCTCTGAATTTTTATATGAGTGTATATAACTTGGAGTAACCACTTTATATCTGTTACAGTAAGTTCTAATTTACTTTTTGCTTTGGTTCTGTCTCAGGGAGCCGTTTTCTCCATCATTGCTTTGGCTCAGTGGAGTCAATACAGGGACCAAACAAAGAAGCTGTCCTCTCTGGTATTCAGGTTCTTCTTAGTTCAGTGGTCATTGGCTGATGTGGTGGATTTTCACATTACCTTCACGGTCGTGGATTGTTTTCTCAGAATCCGAGTCCTTTTCTGAGCCAGTTGTACATCAGAGGCACAGTGCACAAACAGAGCTGTGTCATCATCCAGTGATGGAGCTGACTGGGATCAGGTAGTCTGGGCTGTCTGATGGAGAAGCCACAGCTCTGTCTGCCTCCACAAACATATCTGAAGCTCAGCATGTTTATTGCATACAGAGAGGTGGGGTTATTGCATACAGCTGAACAAGCAGGTGGATTTATATATTTATCTGCTAATTTTAGGTCAGTTGACACAAGCTAGAGTCATCTGGAAGGAGGGAACCTCAATTGAGAAGATTTCTTTATAAGACTGGGCTGTATAACATTTTCTTCTTAATCAGTGATTGATGGGGTGTGGGGCAGTAAGTGATGCCATCCCTAGGTTGATGTTCCTGGGTTCTGTAAGAAAAGAAGCTGAGAAAGCTTTGAGAAGCAAGCCAGTAAGCAGCACTCCTCTATGGTCTCTGCATCAGCTCCCACCTCCAGGTCCCTGCCCTGCTCAAGTTCCTGCCCTAACTGGTTAACTCTGACAACTGTGAGTGAAATAAATCATTTTCTTCCCAAGTTGCTTTTGGACATGACATTTCATTACAGTGATAGTCACTTTAAGGAAGACACATACAGATAACGTGTTTATGATGTACACCTGGATCGTGGATTGGTCTCTGTAGGGGAGCAGCCTGCAAACTGTAACTATGTGAGGGAGGAAAGCTATGGTGGACATTTGCTGAACACACTATCAACATTTGCACTCAGATTCAAGAGGAGGGCTCAGCCATTCCCCCTGAGCCTTATCCCAGGGTGGGAGGGAGGCTCAGCCATTCCCTCTGAGCCTTATCCCAGGGTGGGAGGGAGGCTCAGCCATTCCTCTGAGCCTTATCCCAGGGTGGGAGGGAGGCTTAGCCATTCCCTGACACGGCCTTGCCCACGTCACAGCACACATTCACTAAAGGCTTTCTCTGCTTTCCACACAAAGCTTCAGGAGTCTGTGGAGGTCAGTAGGGAACAAAAATCCCTCTCGGAATCTGGTTTCCTGCCACAGCTGCTCCCAAGGTATTAGGTGACTGGTGGCCTCCAAATTCTACCAGGTAATCTTGGGTCCTGGGAACCTTCATCTGAGTCTTCATGGCTCCCTGAGTGGTTGACAGGAGCCAGACTGGGAGATCAGGTTCTGTGACCTCTAGGCCTGCTCAGAATGGAGACTGCCATGATTCCATGATTCCTGGCAAACTTTTACATGAAGCAGCATGTAACTGTTTTCATAACTTCTCCATCATAGTAAGCACCATTAATACCTGAATAGCATGTTTGTTGCAATTCTCTTATTGTTTTACAAAGATCAAATTAAATGAAATTTTTATTGCATTTATTTATGTATTTATTCAGTGTGTGTGCATGTGTGTGTGTGTGCATGTGTGTGAGCAGAGGTCAGAGAACAGTTTGCTGTAGTCAGCTCTCTCCTTATATCTTGCTAGTTCTGGGAACTGAACTCAGAATGTCAGGCTTGGAAGCAGGAGCCTTTACCTACTGAGCCATCTAGTCAACCCCTAATTTTAAATCCAAATCTTTGAGATGTTATTTATTGACTGTCCTTGAAAGGAAATCTATGTTATTGGGGCCAGAAAAAGTGCTACTGTATCTCTCCTCTTCTTTCCTCCCCTCCCCCATCCCCTTTTCCTGAAATACATTCTGTTCCTTGGTATAGGCAAGTGAGCAAATGCCACCCCCTAGAACGTGGGGTATTTGATGGTGCTCTGCAGAACATGACGGATGATAAGAAAGTCAGATCTGTTGAAAACTCCATGATTTAGATCTGGACATCAAACATCCTCTCAACGTGGGTGATAGTGGCTGCCTGCTTGAAGATGAGTGTTGACAGTGAACATGTGCTGCATTTTCTAGAACTCCAACCTTCTTACTGGGTTCCTGCAATGTCCTTGGGTGATGTTATGACCTCCTCATCAAGGTCACACAAGATCTGCTGTCAGGTCTGCAGACAGCAGGTTCATTTTCTTTCACATACCACTTTGTCTCTGTACTACCAAACCAATGCACACACGTCTCTCATCTCCCAGGCCTGAGACAGCAGCTCTATCACCCACAGGTCTCATCTCCCAGGCCTGAGACAGCAGCCCTCTCACCCACAGGTCTCATCTCCCAGGCCTGAGACAGCAGGCCTCTCACCCACAGGTCTCATCTCCCAGGCCTGAGATAGCAGACCTCTCACCCACAAGTCTCACCTTCTTCAAGAGGTAATATCCCTGACATTGCTTACAAATTTATTCTCATATTTATGCAACAAATTATAGTGCCACCCTACAGATGACTGAACCATGGCCAAGGTAGGTTCCTAATCCATGATATCCTGGTAAAAAGAACTTAGGGAGGCAGAGTCTATTTCAGTGGTAAGGTCTTCTATATTACCACAGCCCCTATTTTATTTTAATTTCTATTGTTAAGACACATTTCTGACCACATGTTTACATGTATTCAATCTTTTCTCTGCCTGGCTGATGGGCCTCTGAAAGCAGAACTGTTGCTATCTATTCCCATATCTCAAAACTGCCAATCACAGACCTTACATTTTTTCATCCAATACATGTCCATTAAAATGTCTATGTACTAAGCAAAATCTAATAGGTATTGTGGTTACTGTAATGAGTGGAAAGGGAAGAATTCAGTGGATGTAGTGATCTAGTGGAATCAGGGAGAAGGAAAAACATAAATATTGCAGTCACTGTGGTTGCTGTAGTACAAAGATGAAATCGGAGCCAAGGTACCCGAGGAAAGTCTTCTGAGGATACACATTTACAGAAACGATTGGGAAGCACCGAGTATAGAATGACTTTATGCCGAAGTTTTAGTCCGTTCTATAAGCTTCTAAAGTTCTAAGTATCTTAATTAAGTTCTTAATACTCAATAGAAGTGCTGTATTTGTGCAGCTGTCAATCAGATTTACCAGGAATAGCCTGCTGGGTTTTTTAAATGAGTCTTTAAATTTGCTTTATCTTATTCATCAGTGATCTGCAGCTATCAAGCCATTATGCTACATTATTGATAGTTAATAAAGAATGGGCATGGTGAGGGGAAAGCCTACACTTCAGCTGTTCTGGCTGTGAGCTGGCCCTTCAGCCTCCAGCAGCCGACTCACGGCCCTGTTTCTGTTACCCTCTCAGGAAAGTAGTGATAAAAACAACCTCAGGGAGCTGCTGTTAGGTGTGACGGTGGGATCACAGAGTGGATGAGAGTGAAGAGCTAGCGATGTGCTTACATAGCAGATGATCTCGAATGATTGTTAAGTAATGAAACAGGGGAAATTATACAAGTGGAAAGGACCAGCCCAAAAGCACTGAAAAAATAGTTACAAATTCCCCTATAATGCTTTTGGGGGAGTAGATGTATGCCAAACTTTAAAATTGTTTCTTGTAGCACTAGGTGCTGTGGGAAAGGAAAGTTAGTGCTCCTGGAATCATACTCGGTCAGTAACTTCTCAGAGTGAACTATCAGAGCATAGATGCAAATGCCTTAAGGAGAGGCACCATCTCTTCCTTGTAGGTGTTTAAATTAAGGCAGTTTTTTTTTGTGTGGGAGTAAAAAAATATTGTGGAATGTTATGTGGGAAATGCATCTTTCATTATGACTGAATATTTGGCTAAATTTCACTTTGTTTTTAAATATTTTTAAATTAATTCTAACATTTGAAATGATTGATTTTAATACAAAATCAGTGGCCCATCTGGGACTATGGCTTGTTTGCCCTTTATGTCTGTGCTTTGATAGATCTCTTGTGCTACCTTTCTTTGTCATCCAGTGCTCTTGTCTGACTCTCACATGAACATCTTGTCTCTCAGCGAACTGATGAAACTGCTGAGTACAGGCAATCTTTGCATGCCTATATAGCTCCTGAAGCAAAGCAGACTATGAGTGCTTATGAGTGGATCAACTGGCTGTCTCTTTCTAATGATGTAGAAATAGAAAGTGTGAATGAGTTTCAAGGCTAAGGAAGATGACCTAATCTTCTCATGCAAATCACTGGAGAAGCAGTCACCATGTAACTTAATAAAATATCCATAAGGTACCAAACATCAACATGCCATGTCCAGTGTGTTTTCTCCAAAGGTATCAGTCCAGCTGAAATAGATTAAAGATGTAGCCTTTACAGAACAAATTGGCCATATTGAGAAGTATAAGGGGAAGGGCAAATTTTGGAAAAAAAAAGTAGATATATCCTTTGTTAAAATCTACCCTACATAGACCATAATCTTATAAACAAAAATCTCTACATGGTCCTCAGTGAGAAAGCCTGCCACTGACTTCAGACTCAACCATATGTGAAGAAGGATTCACCTGAAATAAGTATAATGAAAAAAAATCCACCTTCCTTTTTTTCTGACTCTGGAGTTGGAAGCGGTCTCAGAATGATGCCAAGGATATAACAGGTATTTAAGTAGTACTTAAGTAATCATGGCACTTTAATTAAAAAGGCAGTCATATTCTGAAACATCCATTCTTCCTTGAAGAGTTGTTGCAGTTTCATGTCGCCCTTTGGCAGCCACCTTATGTTGTCATTCAGCCATTGTTGAGTTTTAAACAAGTATAGTTCTCAGCATTCCTCCAGTTTGGGTTCGAAAATATTTCTCAAAGACATGATCTTTGTTCCCAGCCTCTCACTGGATCCCTATCCAGAGCATGTGATTTGTTCAGATCTCCCTCAGCTTCCTTCTCTCTGCTGATCTAAATATCAATCCTCAATCATAACACCATACAGAGTGGTGGCCGCATTTCCTGTCTCCTTAGCTCCGGAAACACCCTTTAGCCTGACAGATGTTCCACAAGTATTCTGAAGACACCTGCCTTGAATTAATCCTCTCTCCCGTATGCCTGCTGGGCCTCTTGTATTATCTTGTTTAATCATGTCTTCACAAAACTGCTCACCATGACCGAATCCATGGAAGAACATGTAGTGACTTCCTGTTACTTCACTATTTATATCAAATCAATAAGAAGCATCATTGTTTTCCAGCTCAGAACCTCCAATAGAGCTCTGTCTGTCCTTCCTACCTTTGGTGGCATTGTCTTACTCATTGTTCCCCACCACGGATGTCGATAACCTTCTCAGGGGGATTTCTGCTCCCATAGTCTACACTCTGGGTCTCCCTTGACCTCAGGAGTCCTCATGCATTTTCATCCGTGGAATGGCATGTTCAGGAAGCCAGTGTTTACTACGAGCTACTGAGGACTGACTTCTGTACTCATTGCTTGGTTTTCCCAGCTTTTATCCTTACAATTCCTATACTTTGCTCTACAGGTACTTCATCCTTTCGAGGCCAACTAAATTATACAACTTCAGAGTACCCTTTCCACCAACTCCACCAGCCAGCTTAAATCCCCTTCTTCACAAGGCTAACAATAATTCGCAAAGCCTGAAATGCTTCTATTTCTAAATTTCCTGAATCAGAGGGCATGTCCATTTTATTGACCCTTATATCTTTATTCCCCACACATATTTTGTAAATACTGGATCAACATCTACTGTGTAATGAATTGATCAATATACTCTTACTGGTATACTAGTCGGTAAGTATAGGAAGCAGCTACACTATGAACAGCTCTATCCCTGAGGACCATAGCACAAGGTTAGTGCATACATTTCTACTACAGTGTCGATTTTTGATATTTTCAAACATATTAGAAAACTAATCAGTATTTACTCTTCCATTTCTGCTGTACACATCAGGTCTGATCACACACATTCAACTAGTTGCCTGTTGCTAGGCTCAGTTTTCTTCCTAAAAGAAAGATTATCTCTTTCTGGATGGTTAGCTTTAATGAATTTTTATTTTGTTTTAGGATGAAGTCTAAATTATGTAACGTCTTAGTTCCGGCAAACTATTGTAATAGATTGCAGTATGCTGGTGGCTTATAAACAATGAGATTTATTCCTCATGCTTCTGGAGGTGAGAAGTCTGGGAACAGAGTGCCAGTATGGATGGAGTCTTCCGATGATGGCTCAGTTCTTGCTTCAAAGATAATTGACTGTTTTATTGTGCTCTTAGATGGCCTGTAGTGTAAGAGAGTTCTCTGGTCTTTCTTCTCCCTCCTCTTTCTCTTCTCCCTTCTCTATTTCTCCCCCCCCTTATTTCTTTCTTATTTATGAAAGGATACTAATTTGGTTCATAAGGGCTCAATCCTTGTTACTCAGTCTCCTCCCAACAACCTTGTCTCAATACCATCACCTGGGGATTAAGTTTCAATGCTTGGATATTTCCCATGCAGTCCTTTGAATCCTGACAAATGCATTCTTGCTCTGAACTGGCCATTCAGAGCAACCTTAATCCATTTGTACTCTAGGCTGATATTAAACTAGGCTCTTTAATACCTTGTAGTCTGTTTCGAACCTCTCACTTTCCCTCACACAAGGGTTGTGTGTGTGTGTGTGTGTGTGTGTGTGTTTGCGTGTGTTCCTTGAAACCTGGCTCTTCCAAGTTCTCATTATCTTTCCTCTTTGCTCCCATTACATAATGCATTTTTGTAATTCTCTAGTTTATTACATATTCTATGGTAATTTGTTACAGTGTCTGTCTCCAGATTAGATGGTGTCTTCTAGATTAGATAGATATTGCAGGATCTAACGCATAATATATAACTCTGCATTAGTCAATAATTGAGTGACTGGTTGTTGTCAGGTGTTGGGAGTAAAAATACCTTTATCTACTAAAGCAGTGTTAGAAATGACAACTTCATTCTCAACTGGCTCAAAAAAAGCCCATTTGAGCTACAATGCAAAAAAACCTCTAGCTAATTCTATTTTGTCTACCAGTGTTAGGATATGTTTTGTCTCCGTTCCACTGCAATTAGAAAAGCAAAACAAAACAAAATGCTTTCTTCTACCCCTATGTTGGAGTCCTGGAGGCAGAGCCTTCTCTAAACTTCTCTGGCTTCTCATTGTTTTAAAAAAGACTGAAAGAGTCTTGGATCCCTCCTTCTTCCCCTCTTTCTTTCCTTTCCCTTACAATTCTCCTATTCTTTGTTTGGGCTCAAATAGCTCTTTTGTTTGTATGATGGAAGGGTATGTCAAGCCAGTGCTTGAATCTTTGGTACTTGTTGGATAGCTCACAACATACTCTGCTGACATGTGAAGCAATGCTATGAGCAAAAAAAAAATTAACTTTAAATGTTTTCTACTAGTAATAAAAAGAAAAAGGACCTTGCTGTTTGGTAGTAGCCTCACATGCAATATATAGTCAGAGATAATTTTATAACGCGCATTTAGTCTTATAATAAATAAATATGAAGTGTCCCCTTTTCCCTTCCATCCCCAGGATCTCCTCACAGATCTTAGGTTCCAGCACTTCTCTAAACCTTCACGATCACCATCACGAAAAACAACAAAATGTTTAAATTTGTGGAGGGAAACCAAGCTCTCTTTGGTGTTATTTACTTTGTGCATATATTATAATAAAACAGGTACAGTTACTTTCAATGTGCTAGAATATGGCACATGTTTAGGAAAACAATATTTTGTATTAAATCATGTGCTTTTACAATGCAATTAACCTCATTAAGATTTAATTAAATAAGTGCTTTTTCTGAAACAAACTTTTCCCCTTCAAACAGGTGGTGTTTGCATTGCTCAATCACAGAAAATCCCACGTGAACCAAGACCTGGAGAATTTGAAAAAATTATCAAACGCCTTCTGGAAACACCTAATGCTCGTGCAGTGATTATGTTTGCCAACGAGGATGACATCAGGTGCCGATTACTTTCTTGCAGGATATAAGATCAGATTTGTGCCCCACATCCTTTCTAAACATATTTTATGAACAGTGCAAAATCAGGTGTGATTCACAAGAATTGCTAGGTTCCTTTGCACACAAACTACTTTCTGCTTCTGACGCAACAGCCTTCTCATTTCCATATCGGCAATGCCTGTAGAGTAAAACCTGGAACTAAGTGAGACAAGCTAAATCAGAATGAGAGACAGTGATGAGAACAGGTTAAGGATTAGCCCAATTAACACAGGCTGGAGTTTCAGCTGTATTTCCTTGAGGAGATGATAAGGCTCAAGCAATTAGCATGATTGACTAATTGTTTAACAGTGACCCCCTGAATGTTTTTAACTTTATAAAACTGTGTTGGTTTCACTTTTATTGTTATCAATGAATACCATGGACTTGGAAATTTTTTTTATTTATTTATTTATTAAAAATTTCCACCTCTTCCCCTCATCCCTTTTCACTCTCTCTCCCCCCCTCCCCCTCCCCCTCAGGGTGCCCTGACTTCCAGGGCCCTCCCCGCTCCATCCAGGTTTAGGAAGGTGTGCATCCAAACAGACTAGGCTCCCAAGAAGCCAGTACATGCAGCAGAATCAAAACCCAGTGCCATTATCATTGGCTTCTCA
>LOJH01053209.1:0-12224 GCA_001685095.1 Ellobius talpinus
CTACTCAGCGGTAAAAAACAATGACATCTTGAATTTTGCATGCAAATGGATGAACTTTTTTTAAAAAAGCCTTCTCAGGCCATATGTGGATATATGTGCTCCAACGTAGTTGGATAAATTTTTAGGCTGCCAGCTCACAAAAAATACCTTGGAGACTTACTAATTATGAACACTCAGCTGATAGCTTAGGCTTCTTTCTAACTAACTCTTCTAACTTAAATTAATCCATTTCTATTCATCTACATATTGCCATGTGACTTGCGGCTTTACCTCTCCTCCTGAATATCTGTTCCCTTTCTGTCCCATTGTTTCTCCTCATGTCTCCGCCCTTTTTCCCAATAGAAGCAGTTGGGTTTAGAGAAAAGTATGGCTGACTTGGCAGAATGAATGGCTTACCACTTACCCTGAGTTCCAATCCTTACTAGAAGTTGTTTTGTGGGGGATGATTGAGTGTCACTTGGGATGTGATTGATTTTAGGTATGTATTGGACACCTAAGCTCTAGTACTGACCTGTATCTGAGGATTTGGAGTCCAGTAAAAAAATAGAAGAGAAGAGACAGATTTGAAAGTTGTTTCATATAGATGGGAATTGAATATGCAGCATATGAAATTCATTCTTCTAAAGAAGTGAAAGCGGTGATCTTTCTGAGCAGCTGTAGTACTCAGTGAATGAGTTCAGGGAGAGATGGCAGAGGCCTACAGAGGGTAGTAGCTAGGAAGGTTGGAAAGCCATGGCTTTCATGTGATAGAAGCCAAGAAAAAATGATGGTTAGCCTTGCCATATATTGTGAGATACCAAAGAAAATAAGTAGGCTTAGGATTTAGGAAATGAGTATTCTCTTTTTTTGAATCTCAGCAAAACCGCACCAGAAATAAAGTGCTCATAAGCACTTTATGAGCACTCACATAAGCACTGGGTCAGGGCACAAACACCAGAAATAAGGTGCTTACATAAGCCCTAGGATCAGGGGGGTCAGGGTACATGCACCAGAAATAAGGTGCTCACACAAGCATTGGGATCAGGGTATATAAACTAGAAATAAGGTGCTCACATAAACACTGGGATCAGGGCACACTTACTGAAGCATCTCTTCTATAGGACACATTCAGTGAGCAGATGATTCTAGTTGCTAAACTTTGAAATATTACCTTGTGTGTATGTATGGGAGGGGCAATGAAGAAGCAATGTATTTAAGAATAAAGTTAATTTAAGGGCAGTTAGTTTTGACTCTGAAGTTATTCTCAAAATGTGATAACTGCAAATTTAGATTATAAGAGAAAAGGAAATCGGTGCTATATAGTATGAATGTGAAATAACAGATTCAGTGCAAGCTCTACCAGGGTCTAGAGGGTCCATCTTGTGATTATACCACATAAAAATGCTTATTAGCATTTCTTCTCGTATGTGTTAAATGTGTGAATCTCCAATTTACCTCATTTATATACCTTGAATATAAATGCATATTCTTTAATGATTTTAGCAGTTTCACTCTATGTATGTATATTAGTTATTTATTGTAAAAAAATCAAAAGTCTAAAACAATCACTTATTAAATTACAGTTTTTAAAGTAGTTCTCTGAGAGTTTCATTCAGGGTGTTTTGGTCATATGCACCCTTCCTCTCCCAGCTCTTTCCTGATTTATACCCCCTTCCCTGTCCACCAACTTTAAAAACTCTTTAGCCGAGTTGGTGCTGTTCCAGCTTCACTGGATGTGTGCTCTCACCCTGGACAGTGGTTGGCTCAGCAGGGGCTGCACTGTTTGAGAAAATGGTGTCTTGCTCTTCCAGCAGCTACTGGTTGTGAGAATGTGCTCAGCTTCCCTCTTCATGCTGCATACTGTCACAGCAGCTGTGAGTTCCTATGTACAGTTGTGCTTCTGTGTCTGTCTATAGGAACCTGTTCCTTTGTTTTTGCAGGTGTGGTAGGGATAATTATAGTACCGTGAACATCCATGCCTTATTTTCTAAAACCCATGGGCATGATATATTAAAAAAAGAAAGTAAGATTACAGTTGCAGATAAGTTGGGGGTTCTCTGTGTGGGCTCAGCCTAATACACGAGCTCTTAAACATGGGAATCATTTTCAGCAGACGTCAGAAGAAATGAGTCAGAGAGATGAGGCAGAAGGATGTTCAGAGAGATTCAAAGTGTGAGATGGAGTAGGGGCTGTGAGCCAAGGAATGTGGGTGGCCTCAGCAACTGATATTCCCTACCTGATAGCTAGCACAGAGTTAGGGAATGCAGACCCACATCTATATGGAACTTAATTCTGTTGGAGAGCTGAAGGCACATATTCTTCCTAGGACCTTTAATAAGTAATGGATGTTGCCAACATCTTTCCTGCCTTTTGATACCTACAGCAAAGAAAGAGGTTGAGTCCACTGGACTTATAACTTATGAAGCTGTAAGATGGTAAATTGTATTGTTTTAGGCATTTATTTTGTTATATTTAGTAATAATAGTTAATAATAGACACGTCAGGAAACTCAGAAACATCACTTCAGTGGTTCTAGCTCAGGGTCTCATGACATTGCAGTAAATCATGTCCAGGGCTGGAGAAAATACTGCCTCCCTGGTGGTTGTGGGTAGGCCTCAGTTCCTTACCCTGAATTCTGTATAGTTAATAGCATGGCAGCTTTCTCAGAAAGAGTTAGGTAGGGTCAAGAGACAATGAGATCTATACAAAGTAGAAGCCACTGACAATTGGGGCAGACTGAGAAGCCGATGATAATGGCACAGGGATTTGTCTCTATTCATGTACTGGCTTTTTGGGATCCTAGTCTATTTGGATGCACATCTTCCTAAGCCTGGATGGAGGGGGGAGGGCCTTGGACTTCCCACAGGGCAGGGTATCCTGCCCTCTCTTAGGACTGGAGGGTGATTGGGGGAGCAGGAGGGAAGTGGGAGGAGGGGAGGAAGTGGAAATTTTGATTCCTAGTATTAATAAAGTGATAAAAAACAAAGTAGAAGCCATAATGTTTTTATGTCTTAACTGTGATGTATCATCATGTATAACTTACACAGAATGTTACCAGAAGGCAGAGTTTATTGGGAAGACAAGGTAGATGATAGGTACCATGGGATGTTTGTGTCTCGGATGACATCTGCCAGCTTACATATGGTCTCATTAGACACAACTAGCTATTGAGTCTCTTTAAACTGAGGTTACTCATTCAAAATTGAAGTTTTACATTGTCTTTCTTGAAATCAGCTTAAGCTAGTTTAAGCAAATAAAGGATTTTGTTTTGTTTTGGTTTGGTTTCCATAGGGGACATAGATCCATGGTCTTGTGCATGCTCAATAAGTTCTCATCTACCCAGCTACGTCCCAGACCAATAAAGGATTTAAAAAAATATGTAAATACGTATTATAGCCAGCACTTGCCACTTTTGATTAAGAATTTTAAGATATTTTTAGGACAGTGTTAAGGAGTACTTGAAAATAAACTGTCATTGCCTTATCTTCGCATAGATGATCGTTCCTGAAGCTGTCAGGTTTGGTCCTATCTTACAGATATGTCTTCTCAGTTTGCAGTTATATAGATTTAGGGGAGGGGTCTCCTAGAGGGCTGATCAGTTGTACTGCTGTAAAGAATACCCATCTCATAGTCTATTTGAATCAATGCTTATGTGCTCTTGACAGTTTGAGGACCGGTGCCCATGACAGTGTGTTTCTTTAGTGCCTTGTCTCACACATGGCTGCTCAGTAGATATTGTTAAATGCATAGCTGATGTGGCAGTGTCATCACTGATCCATTTTAAAAATACTTTTCCACAAACACTAATCAGTCATCATAACTAATACTTTGAGCTACACCCTATATTACAAGACCAAAGAGTTTCGTTTGCTCTAAAACTTGTTAGAGAATAGGAGAATCTATTTACAGCCGCACATCTGGTGAAGGACTAGATTGCAAAATGAAATGGAACTCAGCTCAGCAAAAACTCAGACAATATAATTTAATAAATGTACAATAGATTCAAATAGACATTTCTTAAAAGAAGACATAGGTGGTCAGCAGGTACGTGGGACAGTGCTCCAAGTCACGTATCACCAGACAGCTAGTTACTGCCTTATTCCACTTAGAATACCTGAATAAGTCCAAGGGCAGCAAGTGCTAGCTGGACTGCAGAGAGGAACGTTGCAGACCGGACACTGCTGGTGGGAATGTGAATTAGTATAGACACTGTGGGAGACAGTCTGGAAGTTCCCAGAAGGCTAAAAATAGAACTGCCTTGTGATCAGCAATGATGCCATGACTACAAAGAAAGTCAACATGCTGATGGGACACCTGCACTCCCATGGTTGTGCAGCAGTGTTCTCAGAGGCTGACATGTAATCAGCCGTGTCTATCAGGTCACGAATGAACTTTTAAAATGTGCTACATATACGTAGTGGGATATTCTTTGTTTTGAGACAGGGTTTCCCTATGTATCCCTGGTTGTCCTGGAACCCAAAAGGTCATCTCTATCTGTAGCTATGCCCATCTAGGTATGTGTGTTGGATATTAACTCCAGGGCCTCACACGCATGTAGTATATGTTCTCACACTGAGCTACAGCTCTAGACCCACCAAAGTCATTGTTATCACAGATCCAAAGTTTTAGGAATTTGTATTCATATTTTTCATTGCTGTGACTAAATACTTGCCAAGAAACAAATTAAGGGTAGAGGGTTTGACTTTCCCTTTTAGGACACAGTCTATCATGGTGGAGAAGTCATATGGCAGGAGCTTAAGGCAGCTGGCAGCGTTGACATCAGTCAGAAGCAGAGAGGTGTATATGGTGTTCATATCCGTTTATTCCAGGGCTCTAGCCTTGCACAGTGCTGCTGCTGGCATTCAGGATGGGGCTTCCTTCTTTAGTAATCCTCTCAGCCATGTCCAGAGGCTTGTTTATTGAGGTATTCTAAATCCAATTAGATTGACAGTAAATACTATCCACAAAATTGTAGGTCAGGAACCCGGAGCAAAGTCTGTATACTCATCCTTCTAGCAGGAGGAAGATAAAAAACTAGGATGTCACAGCTGCTGAAAGTGCTTATTGTTTTTACTAATTTCTGCTAAAGAGTCCAGAATGAAGTCTTAGCAGTCTTCTGACAATTGATTCATACAAACAAGTACCTTTTGAAGTACTATGTTCTAGATATTGCCTTACTGAGTGCTACAGATCAACAGCTAGATTTCTATCCTCATGAACATCGGTGCTATATAGTATGAATGTGAAATAACAGATTCAGTGCAAGCTCTACCAGGGTCTAGAGGGTCCATCTAATTGTATGGCAGTTAGATGACTCACACATGAATATTTTTATTTATCCATATAAAGTGTACCAATTGAAAAGCAGCATTTTGAGGAAAATAACAATTCATCTTGAACATATTAATTGTGATGCCTTTTAGTTACCTGAGAAGATGGGAATGAGGTTGTAAATTAAGAGTGTAATAGTTGTGATAATGCTACAAGAAGCTGAACTTTGGTATGTAAAATGAATTTTAAAAAGTTTAAAAAGAGAAGCCGAGCTACTCCTGAGTAGAAGCATAGGCCCACCTGTAGGGCCTTTGCCAATGGCTTCTTCCTTCCCTGTTATGGTTCGCATATGAAGTATCAGACTGAAGACCTGTGTGTTGTAGACCTTGTCCCCAGCAGATGGATCCGATCACAGTGAATGAGTGAACCTTGGGGTGTACCTTCAGCAGTGGACTAATTTATTGGTGGCTTCCTAATCTGATGGCATTGTTGGGAAGGAAATGGAAACTCTTGGGAGCTGGCCTAGTTGGAGGAATTAGGTCTCTGGAGAAAGGCATCTTGTCCCTTCCCCGTCTCTCTTTGCCTCCTCATGGTCATGGGAGGAACAGCTGTCTTTTACCATGCCCTTCCTCTGTGATGCTTCTGCCATGTCTTTGTCCCCAAAGTAATGGATACAGCTGGCAGTGCTCTGAAACCACGAGCCAGAACAAAGCTGCCTCCCTTACTTTGTCTGCTCTCATGCTGTTTGTCAAATCTGTTTTGACTATTCAGGGTCTCATGAGCTAAGTTTCAGGGTGGCTTTTTAAGCTTGGAGTGTTCTGACCTGTTCTTGCACCTACAAGGTTATGACAGGAGGTTTGACCCAGGGAGTAGCTATCTACAGGATGCTCAGCATAAGATGTGGTTGCTGCATGTCCCGCCTAAACAACAGAATACTTAAGTCAGGATAATAGTTACTTGATGTTTCAGGTATGGAAGAGGTAATTGCTTGTTTGTTCTTTGTATCATGGTAAAGCAGTCTTTTATCTTCTTCCCCCCTTTTTGGATTGGGGTATATAAGCACATGGAAAATAAACATGGGTGAACTCAGTATTCACTGGGTTGCCCTCCCAACTCTATTCTGTGTCTCTGTCTCTTTTGTATTTCTGTTTTTTCTGCCTAACCTTTCTAATCCACATTCCCCTACCCTGGAACATACAAACCCATCAAGGTTGGACCCGGACAGATGTCACCCCAACATGGGATCATGACGGATGGTTCCTCAGTGTGGGGCCTGACAAATTTCTACAAAATGCTGTTATTTTGTAGGGTGGTTTGAATTAAACATCAAATCTGTAGACTGCTTTGAGTAGCATGGGCATCTATCAGTAGTCTTTGAATCTGAACAGTGGATCTCTTCCTGTTTATGAACAGCATCTTTAACTTATTTCAGCCATGTTTTATAGTATTTAGGCTATAAGTCTTTCACCTCCTTGGTTAAGTTTATTCCTAAGTACGTGATTACTAATACTAGCACTAGTATTTTAACTTTATAGTTAAAAAACTTTTACTGCAAAAAATATTTTATCATATGTATACACACACACACACACACACACACGTTTCAGTGCTGAGGATCAAGCCCAGGACCTTGCATAGTCTAGGTATCTGTTCTACCACTGAACCACTTCATTCTTCACCAGTGAGTCTGAAACTAGACTGGGTAACATAGTGAAAACCTGTTCCAAACACATTAAATATATCATTTTAATTTGTAAGTTCTTTGGATAGACAGCCTTGTGTGTAACTTTTCAACTGCAATAACTAGAAGACATTTCTTTTCTAGCACATTAGGGGATTGGGTGGTAACTCAAATGGTAAAGTGCTTGTCTTACAACCATGAGGCTTGAGTTCCATTCTTAAAACCCCATATTAAACAGAACAAAACAGAAATCTATGCATGCAATATATGCTTGTAACCCTAGCACTAGGGAAGGAAAGACAAGCAGACCTCATGAACTCCATGGCCAGACATCCTAGCCTACTCGGCCAGTTCCAGGTCAAGGAGAGAACTTTCCCCCAAACCAAAATGATTAGTCCATGTAGAATGACAGCTACGGTTGTACATCTGCCTCTTTGTGCATGTGCACTTGGATCTATACATAGATTTAAACATACTGATACTTGCATACACATGAACACATAAACCCACAGACACAAGATGCTGAAGTATATATGAGGAAAATAACCTTATGACTAAGGTTTGGTTTATGCTCCAAGAACCAGTAAATAAGACAGGGTATATATTTTTTAAAAATTTGAAAAATTATATAATGTTAAAATTCAGTGGTAAGTATAATAGATTACCATTTTCTTTGTTTTAGTGCCCTTTTATAAAAATTTGGTAAAACAATTCTGTACTAAAATAGTAGTTCTTTATATTCTGTATATGTGCATATATTGCAAATGTTAAGATTTTTATAGTAAAAGCATATTGATGATAAGATGATGATCAAATTCAGTCATGTTCCGAGTAAAATATATATATATATATAACTGTTATAATCCAGGATGGTTTTCTTCTCAAGATCCATAATTTAATCAGATCTGTACCACACTTTTAACTTTATCATAATACCTCAGAAATTTTGATGGTTAGGATACGGAGGTCCTATATTCTGCCTTCCACAGATGGCAGTCAGTGCCTCCCAAACTGGTATACCGTCCCTTTCCAAATCCAAATGAGTATAGGATATATAGATTCAGTAAAGTGACCCTAAAATTCATATACTGCAATAAAAGCAACGAAGAATAGCAAAATAACAAAAACCAAACAACCACCCCCCAAATAAACAAACAATCAAAAAGAAACCAAATTTGAAACATGATAACAAAGTATATTACAGCTAGGTAATTATAGTTAGCCATTTTAATACTTAGTACAGAACTATCTTAGTTAAAACTGGTATTAGCATAGAAACATATGTATATAGATCAGTGGACTAGAATTGAGAATGTAGAAATAACTTCTCATATTTATATCCTGCATCTGCCTCTCAAGTGCTGGGATTAAAGGCATGAGCCACCATGCCTGGCATGAAGACAGTTTACCTGGTAGTTAACAGTATTTTTATTTTGAGCTTTTGAGACAGGGTCTCTTGTATGTCAAACTGGCCTGGAACTCAACTATGTTGCTGAGGATGACCTTGAACTGTTGATCTGCTTTTCTCTGTTTTTCAAATGGGGTTATAGGTATACATCATCGTGCCAAGTTATTGTGGTGCTAGGATTGAACCCAAGGGTTGATGCATGGTAGGCAAGTACTCTTTCGACTGACTTGCATCTTCAACCAGGCAATTTAG
Source organism: Ellobius talpinus (assembly GCA_001685095.1). Classification (NCBI taxonomy): domain Eukaryota; kingdom Metazoa; phylum Chordata; class Mammalia; order Rodentia; family Cricetidae; genus Ellobius; species Ellobius talpinus. Next base: position 8,592 of record LOJH01053209.1, read on the forward strand.
CCTTTTGAACAAATAGTGCTAGGACAAATAATACTTACAAATAAAAGAAGTAAGTACCACATCATCACAGCATACAAAAAAGGATTCTGTCCTAAGTGTAAAGCCTAATTCTGTGCTCAAAAATAGAAAACATAAAAGCAGATTTTTGTAGTCTGGTTCTTAACATAAAAAAATAGATTCCAAAAGAAAAGAATAACATGCACTTTATCACAACTAAATAAAGCGTACATCATAGGACCTCACCATCCGAATTGAAAAGGCAACCCGCCAAATAGAAGGTTTGCTCCAGTCTTACAGCACTCACAGGGTACTTAAAATAATCCAACTGGAAACAGATAAAGAATTTGAATAAACATTCTTCCAAAGAGATAGAAAAGTAGCCAATAATTTCATGAAGAATTGTCAGCCTTGTTAGTCACTAGGGAAATGCAGATTAAACCTGTGACTGTGTACCACTTTACATCTAGAGCAGCTGAAATAAAAGGCCCTGCAGTAGCTCTTTGCTGTTATGTGATTTCAAAGAGCTTTCACAAGGTCACAGTTTATTTAATTCCTTTGAAAGATTAAAATATTCCATAAAGCTCTTCAGTAGTATGGGGCAGCTAGGGTTTCTAAGGTAAAAATTTGAATGACATTCTTAGTAATGTTCTACTTTAGTATCTTTTATTGTGCAGTCGGTCTGTCGTGCATGAACTCTTGAAGTCTTTAGAAACAAGGAGAGGATGCAAGAGAAATACTAATGTTTGAATTGACATATTGACCTCTATTTTATTTAGCAAAATATCTGATGCCTGCATTTCAAGTCCAAATAGTTTTTTTGTTCCATTTCACTATCTCCTCTTTACAAACATTCATTAGTTGCAGAATCCTATTCAGTAGCTCAAGAGCTCTTAAGCTGAGAAGACTCTGGGTACTTGCTGGTAACATGCCAGGGAGCATCCACTGCATTGAGGATGAGACTGTGGCTGCCGTGCCATGGATTTTAATTCTCAATTATATCCTTGCTAAATCGCTTCAGGCTTAAATTGGAGATGGAAAGTAGTGAACATGGTAGAGAGAACATGTTTTCGTTTTTTACAAACTGAGTTCCCTAAAGCAAGAGAAATACTGTTTCACAGTTCTGGAGTTGAGATTTTTTAAGAAGGTGCTGGCTAGGCCTGCAGGTACTCTCGGAGACTTCCTCCTTCCTTGCCTCTTTCCTTGTGTCTTCTAGTTTTTTATGGCTCTGGCAACTTTTGGTGTACCTTGACTTATAGTTTGTATCATTCCATTTCTTTCTCTTGTCTTTACATGGCATTTTCTTTGAATCGCATGTCTCTTATTCTATAATGGTTCCCTTCATTGGATTAAAGTACATCTTAATAGAATATGATCATATTTTACATGAATTGTATCTGAAAGACCCTATTTTTAAGTAAGATCATATTATATGAGTTAGGAGTTAAAATTTCAACACATCATTTTTAGGAGGGGAGGAGGGGATGCAGATTATAATTTAATCTATAACAAGAGAGTTTTCCTTCAAATATATTTAGCTCTTGAGCTGTGAGATGACATGTGAAGTGTTAATATAATTAATGCTTATCAATAAAAGCAGGACTCAGATACCAGGTAAAACCCTCAAAGATGAGAGAAGCAGGGGAACAGCCAACAGGTGCTTCCTGCCTCTCCCTTTCCTCCATCAAAAGGGGCCGAGGTCTGTCTCAGCCCCACCTTACTACGTCTGTCTCTCTCTCCAGTCCTCCAAACGTCTATGGTCAGCTAGTGGCTAGTCCCACCCTCTGACTCCAGGCAAGCTTTATTTGTCAGAACACAATCAAAATATCACACAGCAGATGTGAAGATTAGTGAAAGGTGAGAGAAGAGTGCTGTTGTCAGTTCTCACTTAATTGTCTGTCTGTGTGTCTGTCTGTCTGTCTGTCTGTCTACCTGTCTACAGTCTGACCACTGTTTCCCCTTCTCCTCTTCTCCCAGTTCCTTCCCCCTGTTGTTATTCTTTGTTTACTCTTTTCAATCTACTCTTTGGGGGCCCATCACCCAGCTTCCAAATAAATCACACACAAGGTCTTGTTCTTTCTTATAAATGGTCAGCCTTAGTTTGGCTTGTTTCTAGCTAGTTTTTCTTAAATTATCCCATCTACCTTTTGCCTGTGGGCTTTTTCCTTTCTCTATTTATGTATGTATACCTTTTATTTATTTGTTTGCGTGTTTGTTTATTCTTTTTACTTATTCTTTTTACTTCTTTCTCCGTAGCTTGCTGACATCCTCCTCTCCTTATTCTGTCTTGCTCCTTCTTGTTTCTCCTGTTTATCTTCTCTGCTTGCCAGCCCTGCCTCTCCTTTCTCCTGCCTTGCTATTGGCCATTCAGCTCTTTGTTAGACTCTCTATTAGACCATCAAGTGTTTTATACAAAGAATCATAGCTTCACATAGTTAAACAAACACAGCATAAACAAAAGCAGCACATCTTTACATTGTTAAACAAATGCAACACACTTTAAAATAATATTCTACAACCCCCTCCCCGCCGCCACATCTCCTCTGTCCCTCCTCATGCTTTCCTCCACCATTTCTATTTAGAGAAAGGCAGGTCTCCCATGAATACCAACCAAACATGGCATATCAAATTGAAGAATGAGCAACACAACCCTGTATGAGGATAAGGATATCAAAAGTTGGGACAAGAGTCACAGATAGCCCCTGATCCTACAAGAAAATCAAGCTACAGAAGTGTAACATATGCAGAGGTCCTAGGTCAGTCCCTTGCAAACTCTGTGGTTGTTAGTTCAATCTCTGTGAGCCTCTACGAGGCTAGGTTAATTGATTCTGTGTGTTTTCTTGTGGCGTCCTTTACCCTCTGACTCTCATAATCCTTCCTTCCCTTTTTTCCGAGGTCCACCAAATATTTGCCTTTGGTCCCTGCATCTGTTTACCTCAGCTGCTGTATGAAATCTCTTTGATGTCAGTTGGACCAGGTATAAATCTATGAGTATAGCAGAACATCATCAGGAATTATTTCATTGGTCTTTTTATTTTTTCTTTCCAGTCGTGTTTGGTTCTATCCCAGTCTCTGGGCTATGCAGCCTCTGGGTCCTGGCCCTCCAGGCAGTGTCAGGGATGGACTCCCTCTCATGGCCTGGGTCTCAAGCTGGACCAGTCATTGGCTGGCTACTCCCACAATTCCTGCGTCATCTATACCCCAGTGAATCTTGCAGTGCAGATAAATTGTAGGTTGAAGGTTATGTGACTGATTTGGTGTTCCAGTCCCTCCACTGAAAGTCTTGACTGGTTACAAGAAATAGCCGGTTAAGAGTCTGCATCCTTCATTGCTAGGAATCATAAGTAGGATCACTTTTGTATGTTCTTGAGAATTTCCATTGCACTAGGTTCTAGCTCTTCCCCGAGATGTATCCCCCCATTCCAGTTGTTTCTCCTAATATTCTTTCCATCCATCCTCCCTTCAACTGGCTTCTTCCTGTTCCTGCCCCAACTCCACCCACTATGTCAATTCTATTTCCCATTCCCAGGGAGATTCATATGTCCTCCCCCTCCCCCTGCTTAAGTTCTCCTTGTTACTTAGTTTTCCTGCAAAATTCAAGATGTTGTTATTTTTTCTGCTGTGTAGTACTCCATT
>LOJH01053210.1:1850-23384 GCA_001685095.1 Ellobius talpinus
CTCTCTCTCTCTCTCTCTCTCTGTCTCTCTGTCTCTCTCTGTCTCTCTCTCTCTCACATACACACATTCTCTCTCTGTCACACATCTCTCTCTGCCTTGAGCTTGTTGATCATAGGTCATCTCAGTTACTACTTCAACATTATTCTTGCTGTTGTCCTGTTATACTCCTCACCATGGTGGCCATGAACTAACCCTTTGAAGCTCTATGCAATTACACAGTTAAGTATTTTCTTCTATAAGTTGCCTTGGTCATAGTGCCTCTTCATAGCTACAGAATAGTAATTAGGACAGACCTTTTTCCCACTCTGAATACTTTCTAGTTGCCCATAGTTCTTTTTTATTGATTTTTATTGAGCTCCTACATTTTTCTCTGCTCCCCGCCCTGTTGCTCCCCCACTTCAACCCTCTCCCAAGGTCCCCATACTCCCAATTTACTTAGGAGATCTTGTCTTTTTCTACTTCCCATGTAGATTAGACCTATGTGTGTCTCTCTTAGGGTACTCATTGTTGTCTGGGTTCTCTGGGTTTGTGATTTGTGGGATGGTTTTCTTTGCTTTATGTTTGAAATCCACTTATGGGTGAGCCCATAGTTCTTTATCTAGTTTTGAAGCTTCACAAACTTTACCTCTTTCATGTTAGCATGTCTTCTTGGTGTTATCATTGCTTATGCTTTGTTGAGTAAGCAATGTTGATGAGCCTTCAGTGATAGATTTTAAGGTTTGTTATAGGAATTGAAGTCAGGTTCTAATATTGCACACCATGTACTTTATCGACTTCCTTATTTCCTCAGCTCCAATTTTCTAGTTTAAGAGTCAAACAGCAAAGTCATTTGGAATATACTCTTAGGTCTTCCTCCATTAACTCATTATATTATTTCTGAGATACATATACATATACATATACATATATGCTGTTCTTATTGTTTTTTGTATTGTTCAGTAGTGTTCGTTCCATATTTTACAAATTATGTCTCTTTGACCATATGCTACTAGTTTTAACTAATAGATGTACTGTTATATATGTACACACACTGATATGTCCTAAATTCAAGATTATGCTAGTTTCTGAGGAAGATACATTACAAGAATACATCCCAACCTGAAAGAGAAGGGCTGAAAGAACCTGGAAAGAGAGGATTTGTGCAATTGTGCACTTCAAAGCTATGGAATCTGGACTCTGATGCCAACAGACAATAACAGACATTTAGAGCACCTGCACATGAGCTTTCTCCTTCTCTAATTATTTTTATTTTTGTTTTTCAAGACATGATTTCTTTGCAGCTTTGGAAGCTATCCTGGAACTAGTTCTTGTAGACCAGGCTGGCCTCAAACTCACAGAAGTCTACCTGCCTCTGCCCCTGAGTGCTGTAATTAAAGGCCTGTGCCACCACTGCCTGCCTGTCTCCCTAATTTTTAGTTTCAGTGGAGCCCTCAGCAAATGAGGTGGTAAACTCATGTTCAGAATGGATCATCTTCTCTTAATTCTTCCATGCCCTCCCATCTTCTCTGTAATTTCATTATGGATATTGCCAGAAATTTTAACCAAATTTTTAAAATCCTCAGTTGCATTGACAATAAAAAGTTAATCATTATAATAGATATGCATTGTACATTGTTGTTCTATTCACCAATAGATAAATGTCTTTTAAATGTGTGGCTATTTGAAAAGCTACACGAGAATTTCTAAATTGATTTTTGTGTGATCACAGTTTTTCATTGTTCTTATGTAAAGAGACATTTCATGTCTACTAGGAGAATTGTGGTGTTGTTTTTAAGAGTCTGCTTAGCTGCTTTTCAAAGGCTGGTGCTGTTTTACACTCCTAACATGGATGTTCATACATATTTGCTAAATTAATAAATTATTGCTTAATTAAATTCTTTATTAATAATGAATGAACGGATTATGAGGCTTCAATTTTCTGCAAAGTAACTTTGTGAGAAATAATTTCACTTTTATTAATGGAGGAAGCAGACAGGTCATTTGATTCAGAATCATACTAGTTCAGACTGTCATTATACAGTGTCATATACTAGGGAACCTGTGTGTAGCACAGGCTTGTTTTCTAGTCTAGATGCTGAAAATAGATTGCTGGAATGGTTATATTCTAATGAGATCCTTTTTCTGGGTTTTAGGCTAATACTTTCTGGATATGTTCACATATGATGGAGTACCAGAAAGTTTTATGGGGTCCTTTTTGTAAGACAGTAGACACTAATCCCATTTAGAAGGATTCTATTCACGAGTCCAACTCATGCCTCCATAGTTAGAATCTCATCACATAAGCTTTAGGGAAACATTCAAGCCATAAAAATAAATTAATTTAGTAACTCGCAATTAATAAGGCTTTAGATGTTACATAGGTTTTAAATATAAGCTTTGTCCAGGTGCAATGTGCAGAAATCACAAATTTTACAGAAAACGATAATAGTGGGTAAGCAGACTACTTTGAAGCAAGAAATATGTTGTATTGCAACTATATATAAGAGACTTCTTAATGTGGGCTTCCCCTTAGTATGTTATGAATACATTTTATTACCATTCGTCAATAAAGAAGCTCCTTTGGCCTATGGTAGGACAGAATAAGGGTAGGTGGTAAAACTAAACTGAATGCAGGGAGGAAGAAGGCGGGGTTAGGCTGATGCCATGTAGCTGCTGAAAATGAAATATGCCAAAACCTTACCAGTAAGCCACAGCCTTGTAGCAATACACAGATTAATAGAAATGGGTTAATTTAAGATATAAGAGCTAACTCAGAATACACCTAAGCCATTGGTGAAACTCTGTTGTAATTAATACAGTTTTGTGTGATTATTCGGGTCTGGGTGAATGGGAATGAAAGCACAATCTCCAGTTACAAGTTCTTATGTGATATCAGCACAATTCTACATAATATTATAGAAAGATGAGCAGACTTATCTTTGGGGTCCACTGAATCTCACATTGGTGTTATGTTCACATTGTTTGTAAAATTCAAAATTCTGGGGAAGAATATAGGAATGTAAAGAGTGACCTCAAATAATGTTTGCACAAGACTTGAAAGCCCTCAAATACTTAGGCAAGTCTCTAGTTTAATATGTAGAACAGGAATTTACTTTCACTTGAAGAACAGAGAACTAATGGGTTTTTATCAGTTGGTCTGGGGCTATACAAACACTAGCACTGCAGAACACTTTGTGTCAAAGCAAGATTGATGACCTGTACTGTTTGTCCCAAACTCAGAACTCCTTGAGTGTGTACCTTTCTACATTATACAGTTTTCTATGTTCAAATTTATTTCTATTCTTTCTCAGTAGTAGTAATTTCTTGATCTGGATCATAATATTACCTCCCTCAACTCTCCTCTCTTCACCTTTTTGCAGGTAGCTTGAGGTCCATGGTAGCAGTGTGAATTGAACCTACAACTTCTGATGTCAAACCTTCTTCGGCCATGTATGCAAGGATGTGTTTATACATAATATACTCATGAGGGGGTTAGGAGGACTAATTAATTGCTGTTTATAAAGCAGCCTGGCAAATGAACATGAGTAGACTTACCAGAGTGAACAATATTAGCATTATAAGTACGGCATGTACAGAATTAAAAAACATGACACAGGACCAATGAAGCACAAAGATTCAGTGTGGGGGTATGCTAATTAATGGAGTCCTTAAACAACACTGAGATGTCTGGGATCCACAAATCCCTGTTCAAATCCCGGTGGTTGATCCTCAGTTTCTTCACGTTGAGCCTATTGTCAGAGGAATGAACCATACAACTCCTAGACATTAGCTAGCAGTAACTTGAATTTGAGCTTAGTTCCTAATTATGTATGTTTTTCTTTGAGGATTATATTTATAACAGAAACATTAATAAATTATAATTGTTAAAGTCTTAGACATTTTGTTATGGCAATTAAGTCTGCTATAGTATTAGTATTGTATAAATAAAGCAAACAAATCTTAATATGTAGAGATTAACATTTATACAATAGGATTTTGAGACTCAGACAAAAATCAAAACCTAAAGCAGTGCTGATATGATGGAGATGTTCAAGAAATACCATTTTCAGATCCCTTTTTCTTTTACTGTAAAAATCAATACTTTAGCTGTTGTTTCTTATTGACTGAATGATCTTGGTTTGGGGCAACAGAATAGTGTATTTCACAATAACTCAGAAACTCAGGTATTTTGATACAATAAGGAAAATGGTCAGATTGGGAAAAAAGTGTTATGCTTTTTTTTTGCACTGAGATAGACTGCTAGGGAGACAAACACCCCAGCATGTCAGGAATGGGACTTAACAGTATATTTCTGAAAGCAGAAGGTGAAGTGCCTTCTTATTTCCCACCTCACCTTTATTCTTCAGCACCAAACTGCAGGCCACTGTGCCTTCCATCCTCTACTCAAGATGAGCATCAGCATGGGTTAAAGCTAGTGTTCTTCACAATAAATTTGGTTTATGAAATATGTTTATAAGCTTATGAATATGGATGTGTTTTCTGCAAATGAAAGGGCACGTGGGTAACAACCGATGGAGACAATATTTGAGAATGCAATCCCAATGCAAGAACTGAGGTGAAAAGAGAGGTATAAGGAGGGAGATCTGGGCATCCAGGAGGATGCACAGTTGTGTGAAGACAGATGCTACCCTGCCTGTTACTGAAGAGAAACTGACCACCAAGTGGGAAAGGGTCAAAAAAGAAAAAGAATCAGGGAAGGTGAGAAGGAGAAATGGTCATGCTGAGGAGCCAGGGACGATTTGAGAAATCAAGCAGGTCAAGGCCACCTTGAAGTATAAATTAATGTCTTTGGAGAGAATAAAAAAATAACTTAGAAATGGATTCAGAAAAAAGCTATGAAAGTCTTTCCTGTGGCATTTAAACTAATAAATATGTATAACTCTTAGGGTCTATATGATGTATAGTATATGGAAAAATAGCTATTTTTGGTGTATTCAATTATAGAATGCTCAGTAGACTTTATCCAAGCATCCCATAGTACTGATCTCATGACCATAATTTAACAAACTTTTCGCATGCTCAGGAGCTTGACTTAGATTCTAAGACAGATTTCCTGCATTAACCATCAGGTAGCAACAGTAATTACTAAGTAGTATACAGCAACAATTAAGTGTTGTAGCAGGATCGACAGAGGGAGCTGAAGTAGCCAGGACACACATATGATCATTTAAATCATTTTTCCATATAACTTATTCCTTGTCCTGTGTTTTCACCCTAAAGGAGAGGGCATGGGTTGATGTATGTATACTATATTTCTTAATTTAAAAGCATTCAGAAAGAACTGAATTGATTTCTTTCTACTTTATTTTTGATTTCTAATTGACTTTCTATTCTTTATGTGGTGATATAGAAATGACCTTAAGTTCCATGGGTGAAAATATTTACCCAAAGCTTCATACTTGTTGGACTGTAACAATCATTGATTAGTTCAGAGATATGTGAAAGATCTAATTATGTGCTCAGAGAGTAGGGACACTGAATAATAACTCAGAACAGGAAATAAATAGAAACTCAGTTTTAATGATTATATTTGACCTTCTGAATACAGATGTTTTCTGAATCTTTTCAGTTAAAATGTTATAAAAAACAAGATTCTCTCTCTTTCTTTCTCTTTCTCCCTGCTTTATACATCGTCCCTCCATAACTTTAGTCTGAGTTTTGTTTTAAAAAAGAGTTCTGGATACCACAAATTTCATGGTCAATATGTTTAGCATTTATTAATTTATATGTATACATTATGAATTTGTGTGTATGCCATAAAGATATGGATAATATATGTAAATTATATCAAATTTAAATTTCAAATTGCTATATAAGGTTATAGATTAAGTAATATGTGTAAATTTTAAATGTCTGTCTAACAATTTGCAAAAAAATTGATGATGTTATTTTGTCATAGAATATCTATTTATATAGCCTATAATTAGCACTTTATAGAACATTCTTAGGGTCTGTTGATCTAAACGTTTTCTCCAAAAAATTCCAGGGGAAGTATTATTATTTATGTATTCACATAAATAAGCCAAGACTTAAAGAGATAATTTATGCAGTTTAAGTTGTAGAATAGACGGCATTTTTGAGCAATGAGATAACTTAGTTCTCAATATAACTTGGCTTTGACTCAAACCTTAGGTTAGAGGGATCTCAGTAACATAACTATTTACTTTCCAGAAATAAGGATTCCAATTCATGCATGCCTAACAAACATATTTTTATTAACTCTCATTTCTTTTCACTTTTCCACTGAGATAAGGACTGTACCGAATTAGGTTGCATTCAGTGAATCATGTAAGAAATGTTTTTGATCAATAGTCAGAATATGCACTGTGAATTGCATGATCAGTTTAGGCATGACATAATCAAGATAATTTTACATGAATGTTTTGAGTTGGTGTTGAAAGATAGGTGAAACTGTAACAGGTGATGAGGACACATTTCAGATACAAGATACATATTATATGTTGGGCAACAAATACACTGATACCAATTTTCAGATCCTGTAGGTTTTCAGACAATTGACAGAATAGTTTCCCCTTGATGAATCCTTGTCAATGACCATTGTTCAGATATGCTGTTATAAGGATTTCTTCATCAAATTAACTTACACCCAATAACTTTATCAACTCTAAGGAGATAATATATACACATGTAGAGATATTATAGAAAAGAATGAACAGAATGGGAGTGTGGATCAAGTATAACAGATCTGGGAAAGGAAAAGATCTCCCAAATTATTTAGGAAGTGAGTCCCACCTGAGCTTTATTTGGCTCAATAAACAGTGCCTAAATGAATATAAAAACTGAGATTTTTCATTCTGGGCTGCCGGTGTAGGTATGCCTATATTCATAGCTAATGTTTATTCGCCACTTGTTAGGAGTGAGCTGTATTTTGTGGCTAACACTTATTCATCAGGCTGCTAGAGTTCATGCAACATATGCCACAATTCCCATGCCAATTTGCGGAACAGTAAATTGTGCTTAGGAAGTTATATTAGTAGACCCAAAGTAGGCTAAACCAACATCTTGGATTTGAACTCCTCAGGATCTCCTATTTCAAAGCACTTGTACTGAATTTTCATATCTTACCTTCTTCCAAACTATTCCTCTCCCCATGTGGTTTCAGCTACTTCATATGGTGGCTTTGAAACACAAAGTGAGCCACAAGTTTCCCAACTACTGCATCGTGAATGTGTGGAGTCAATTTTCTCTATTGTTTCTAATGGCACTAGAGATGACTAGTAAGTCAAAGTTAATGAGAAAACTCAGGTTATAACACTGCTAAAGGTAAATAGAGTCTTACTAAGTATTTCATATCAATTAAGGAATGCCTAGGCAGTTACTTAAACATAGCTGACAAATTGTCACTTTGCTCAGACCTATAAAAGCTCTGGCTAAACAAACATCTAAAAGGTTCATAATTACCTTACAGATTCAGGGAAACAGTACTGTCCTCAAGTCTGAAGATCAAAAGTTAGTTTTTAAAACAATAAGTGTATATGGTCTTGTATAGGTAACTATAGGTAATGTGAGTTCATAAATATGTTTGACACGTCAAGCCCAGAAGTTTGTACAACTTTTCTAAACACCATGTGGCTTTTACAGGCTTTGTGTTCCATGTTCTTTTTTTTTTTGAGATTCCCTGATTTGTAGGCAGAGGTTAAAAAAAGCATCCCATTTAGAGCTGAGCACTCCATATCTTCTTAGCCCTTTAATCAAGTATATCAACATTGATTGATACCCACAGCATAAAGACATTCTTTTGTCAAGGATTAGCACAGCCCATATCTGTGGGCATAAATACTGAGAAAGCATTTTTATAATATAGTGAATATGTCCACACTTTAGTATATACATGTATAAAATTCTTAACTATAAAGAAGAATGATATGCAAAGAAACAATGTCATGATCTAAATTTCATCTGACAAAACATAAACTAATATCAATTATAGCCAATACATAATTGCCATGTACTAGATGTTTTATGTATCAATGCAGTATATTTCATGAAAAAGTTCAGTCCTCCTTTTATGGATGAGGAAACAAAGTTACAGAAGGGTTGAGTCATTTGCCTCATGTCTTGATGTTAGTAAGTGATAGACTGTACATCGATGCTATTTGTACTTTCCTTAGGTAAGTTTTTAGCTACAGGACTCTGCTACCTATAAGGCATGAAAATACAAGTATGTTTATGTTCAGTTTTGGTTGGGAGACCATGTTGTAGAACTCTTTGACTAGACGACAAAGTATCATCAGAGAAAGTCATATTTATCAGTGACTCTCACATCACTCTTACTTTAATACTTGACAGAAACATTCTTTAAGAGGTAAGATTTGCTTCCGTGTCACATGGACGGCAAGACACAGTGGAATAGCAAAGTAAATAGTGGTTGAAGTGTATGTTACAGGAAGCAGAGAGTGGAAAAGGGAGTGAGGGCCAGTTTGTTATCATCTTCAAAAGTCTGTATATTGCATGATGTACTTGCTGACACAACCTTGTAAAGCTTCCATGGAATCTAAAATGTATTCTATTAGCCAGAGGAAAAAAATTAGCCTTTAGGAAGAAGAATTTCAGATTCAAACTATCACAATGTTCCAATCAACATACAAAAACAGGTAACTCAGAATTCCCACATCAAAAACATTATGGAAAAATGCATAATGCTCTCTTTGTTAAAAACAGTGGAATTCGTGCCTATAATCTTGCTACTGTTTCTAGAATTCTGTTAGATGCTATGTGTATCTCACAAACACACTTAAATATATGTATATAAATTTCAACATTACTACCCAACTTTAATAAATAAACTATGTTTAAACATGTTTAGAGAACATAACCAATTGACATAACAGTTGTGTGTGAGTCAAGCAGTGGCCCTTTCTCCCTAGCTTGGTTCATACTGTGGAAGTTAAAGACATGGTGTGCTTTAGAAATTTTAGATAGATGATCCCCTCTCCTTATTCCATATAGCTTTAAAAAATGTAAGAAAACAGTATCAGTTTCCAATTCTAGGAGAGAAATGAGAAAAGATACATACATTGCCAAACTCCACGTTCATTTTTTTAAATAACTGTGTAATATGCATTATGGGACTCTAGTCCTACGAGGGAAGCAAACATGTCTTCAAGAGCTCAGAGTCTTCTGAAGTACTAATCAAATTACCAGAGCAATGCATATACATGTCGAGTTGAAATAAACAGTATGAAATAAAATATGACTGACCTTGATCCTATGAAATACCTGGAATACCTCTTGACTTTGAGAAGTTGAGGAAGATGCCTCTGCTGGAATGACATGCAAACTACTTCTCTGCATGAAAATGAAGCAGGATAGAGTTAATTAGATGGGGATGGGGAACTGTGTACCTCCGTGCAGGATGGGATACTGAGACACTCCTGGAAGAAAGAGTTCATGGGAGTAGGCTGACATCAGGAAAATGGGTCCTCACTATTGAGGTAGATGTTGTCTTTGGAATGCAGAGGTTTCTAGGTAGTATTGCAGGGGCAAGATAGGGCCCAGTCTTGCAAAATCCTATTGGCTGCATTAAGGCATTTGGCATTTACTGTAGAGAATTGGATACTTTTTAGTTTCAAGTAGATAGGAATTCTTTTGCACTTAAAAATGGTTACTTTGTTGTGTGTGTGTGTGTGTGTGTGTGTGTGTGTGAGAGAGAGAGAGAGACATATGTACGCGTGTATTTCTCTGCTTCCCTGTCTTCCCCCTCCCCTCTCTCACATACACATTTTTTTTTGAGCTGGAGCAGAGATAGGAAGATTGTGAAGAAAGTTCTCCAAGGACTGATAGAGATCATGAAGGGGAATGTAATGGTTTACACTGGCCAGCGCAAAAGGGACTGGAGAGAAAAAATATAATAATGAGACCTTTAAACTTTTAAATTAGCATAGTTTGAATAAAGATTGACCTGTTGGCTGGAGGAGGAGAGGCTAGATGAATGGCAGAGCCAGTTATTACAGATCCAAGTTTAGTACTCTACACAATGTGAGAAGGCTTGTTGAAATCAGAGAGTTGTTCTTAACTTAGATCTAAATATTTGGGCAATGAATATCATGACAAGGCATCCAATGGCTCATAAGGAAAGGAGGACAGTTTTTAACCTTTGCTATGGAGGTTTGGATTCTGGACTTGTAGGAATCTGCTGTGTGTGTGTGTGTGTGTGTGTGTGTGTGTGTGTGTCTGTGTGTCTCTGTGTGTGTCTGTGTGTGCGTCTGTGTGTGTCTGTGTGTGTCTGTCTGTGTGTATCTGTGTGTGTGTCTGTGTGTGTCTGTGTGTGTCTGTGTATGTGTGTCTGTGTATGTCTATGTGTGTCTGTGTGTGTCTGTGTGTGTGTCTGTGTATGTCTGTGTGTGTCTGTGNGTCTGTCTGTGTGTGTCTGTCTGTGTGTGTGTCTGTGTGTGTCTGTGTGTGTGTGTCTGTGTCTGTCTGTGTGTGTGTGTGTGTCTGTGTGTGTGTGTGGTGGGAGGTGGAGAGATAGGTGAGGGAGAGAATAGAGAGGGGGAGAAAGAATAACAGAGATAGATAGTTAAAGAGAAAGACCCAGAGGCAGAGATAGAGACAGAAAGTTTTCTTTCTTGCCCTAGTTTTTATAAGCTGCTTTGTCTTTTGTGTTCTTTGCCAAGAAGAAAGAAAACAGATTGTTCTTGCTCAGAGCATTCAGCTGATTCAACTGTTGCCAAACTAAAAAAATAAAAAAGAAAGAAAAAAAGCTCTAAGCACATAATAATAATTGCTCATGTCTACACATCACTTTACAGTTTACTAAGAGTTCTGTATTACAGAATCTGTAAACTCTGTAAATAAGAAGACTACTGATAATTTCACTTGAATTTGAACAACGTGAAGTCAGTTCTGAGAGATGAAGATAAGGATTTTGGCATCATAACACATTTGCATATTCTAGGTCCTATTCCTTCCCACTAATGTTTTCTTCATTTATATTTAGCAAGCTTCAGCATACTATGCAAGGGACCTTGTGACATAAAGGACAATGGATAGTTCTTCCCCGTTTACAAAATCCTTTCACTTTGTCACTTCACTTTCATCATCACAAGACTCAAGCTGTTTATCATCATTGGAGAAACAAAAATGTCCACAGTTAAATCATCAGCCTGAGGTAGAATTGACAATTTAGCCTAGTTCTTTGTTTGAGGTTGAGGGCCACAGGATCATAGGTTTTAAGAGAGATTTAGGTCCTTTAAATGCATACACAGTAGGAAAGCTTATGGACATTTCAAGCCCAGGTTAAGTGAATGAGGCCAGGTCATCTCAGTGAGCAGTGGTTGGGGTTAAGGGCAACTGTCCTTGAGCTCTCATAATTGGGAGTAATTGAGATCTGTCTCAAACCACAGAGCCCTGAATTAGCCAACTTAGCCTCAACCAGGAAGCATCTGTTACTGTCTCCAATGGCAACAGTTCAATCCCCACTCCAGCACGTAATTCTTCCTTGCCAACTGGCAAACAGTTACTATACAAAGCCTTCAGGCTTGTAGACCAGAACTGAGACCCCAGGAAAAATCCAGTTAGATCAACTTCTCATGGTAAGTGAGTGCTAGGTGAAGAAAAGGAAGGATTTAACACAGTGCCAAATGAATACAGGGAACTAACATCATTTAGGATGTATTAGTCATCATATTTGGAGATGTTGAGTTGTACCTTATAATACGGTGGGATGAAAGATAATGACCCTTTGAGGAGGAAAAATGGACTCAGAGAATTAACCCACAGGTTCAAAGTCACAGACCTAGAAACTTACAGACCTATGATTAAACTCATCATCTCCTAGTGCAAAGGAAAAATGTTCTTGCCACATTTCCATTCAGATTCATGCATATCATCTTCTTTAAGAATTTTTGATACAAGACACTCCTGTTCTTATCTCTCTATTTATCTCCAGGCAGAGATCAAGAGCTGCCTTTCTGTGATGAAAATGAGAATGAAAATATTTCAGGAATCTACAAGATCTTACATAGCACTAATGAAAAAACTAGGAACAAAGATAAAATGAGAGTGAGATTTTGTAAATTATACCTTTAATAGAATGCATTATTTTTTTCTGTTGGGAGAGACATAGAGCCATGATGGTTCTACTTTATAGCAGTGAAACTCTAAATACTCTGGAGCATAGAAAGGTATTAGGCTTTAATTTAAAAGGTTGTATTAGATTACATTAAAATGTTGTATATTATATTACTCATGTAATCTTGCTGCCATGCTATGTTATTAATAACTAAAATAATGAAGACTACCATGCAAATAAAAAGGAAAATGGGCTGCCTTCTTTCTGAAAGGCCAAGTTCCCCATGTGGTATGGGTGCCAGTAGCTCCCAAACTCTGCAAACCAGATGAAGCCCTCAGAATAGAAACCTGCCCACTGCTGAGGAGAGAATAATGGTTGTGTTTATATTACCTTGCTTGTGGGATGCTGAGAACAGACTTGTGTTTATTATGTTAATGGATCCTCTGTGATCTCTCTTGCTTATGTATAATTAAGGTGGCCTCTTTAAAACTACCTTCTTCTAGT
The DNA here is from genome assembly GCA_001685095.1 of Ellobius talpinus. Lineage (NCBI taxonomy): Eukaryota > Metazoa > Chordata > Mammalia > Rodentia > Cricetidae > Ellobius > Ellobius talpinus. The sequence goes on from LOJH01053210.1 coordinate 14,389, forward strand.
GTTAGGGAACTGGAGTGTTTGGACTGGTAATAAATAATAACATGAAATAAACAACCACATCCAAAAGAACTGTAGGAATGAGGAACAGGGTGGTGGGGGAATGGAAGAGAACACGAGATGTAGCTTTGCAGGGACTCGGAAAAAACAGAGCAATCACCTATTGCTTCTCCAGTCACACAGATTATGGAGTTCTTAGCACTACATTTCAGAAAGTGTTAAGATGACTCAGTGCCAAAGAACCACACAGAGGAGGCAAAAGATGCAGGATTCCACAGGGAGATGGGTAGGGTGGATACCTTTCTTTGAGCCTTATTTTCCTCATTTAGTTGGTGACCAGACTAAAAGCAATTGAAGTTTCTCAGCTGTATTTATTTGCCATTAGTTATTTGTTTGTTTAATGATGTTATACTGCAATAGTAAATTGTGCATCCTCTTGAGGTTCTAGGGTGTCAAATATGTGTGAGTACCTACTATGTTTCTGAAACCAGCCAGATTTTCGCTCCATGTCAACAAAGATAGACTTTATCTCAGTGAGTTTATGTTGTAGAAGGGTGGGATAAACTGTTTCAGTAAATTGACACGTGGAGAATATGTTTTCAGATTGTGAAAGGAGATACCCAGAAAACAAAACAGAATGGCAGCCATATGATGAGAAATGTTTGTTCCCACATTTGTGTGTGAACAAAGTAATATTTGTAGTTTAGTGCTAGGTAACAGAAGGACCTACTAAGGCTCAGATATGAGGGTGAGGAATAAACAACAGCTAGCATGGATTTTATGAAACAAGAATCTGTCATGTTTATAAAGGGAATAATGCCTGAATAACTGCAGAGCCATGAGTAAAAGGGAAAGGTAGTAAATCAGGCCAAAAATAAACAGGGGTAACTGCATAAAAGACCTAGCAATGGGAATGGATTTCAGTCAAGTTACAAGCCCTCACAGAGTTTTCTGCAAATGGTATGAAATTTATAGAATATTAAAATTGGAATAAATATAGAAGGTCCCAGCCCTACTTAAAGCTCATCCATGCCTGTCTTGATTTCATAGCATTCTAGATCTCTTTCCATTCTTAACTGGAATGAGTCCATGGGATACATTTTGGATCATATTAGGTTTGTTTAGCTCCTTGAAAAAATTTGGTCAAGATATTTGATACTAAAAGAGAGTTTGGATTTATCAAGTGTGTAGTTCAAGCTGATGAGTGTAGTACCTATAACAACACCTGTTCTTGTTTGCTGCTGGTTAGATTATCTAGGGTCCTACAGAGGTCCACCATATGACAGGGAGAGTACATATTCATTTCTTCAAGTCCTAATGCTCTCATTAAGCTTTTCACGTATTTGTGTAGCATGTATTTTTGACAGTGTTTAATTTTTTCAATTTAAATTTAACCTCCTGGAGTGCTGTATCTTTGCAGGGTTTATATTTAGATAAGATCTTGCCTCTATCTCTAGCCTGGAATGATCTCAAAGGTAATGTGTGTGTGTGTAAATGTATTCATGATATAGAACTGTAGATACAGATATTAATATAGATATGTTTATTATTATATGATATAATATCGATGTGTTTGTTCCATATCTGTATATTGCAATGCTAACATCAGCAGCTCAGATTATATCTGGAGACTTTTAAAGAGGTAACTAAGGTGACAGTGATCATAATAAGAGTCCTAATCTGACAAGAGTTGTGTCCTTCTAAGAAATGACTTGTGCGTGTTCTAAGGAAAGGATAGGGGAGGGCGCCCCATAGGAAGGAATGCAGCAACCTTGCAAAAGATGTGAGGCATCTAAAGAAACCCTATCTGCTAACAACTTACATCCAAATTGTAGTCATTGGAAAAAATGGGTTCTATTGTTTAAGCCCTTTGTTCAGGCCAGTCTTGTTATGGAAGCGCTGGCAAGCTGAAACTCACAGCTATATGTGTGATTATATACAAACACAACATACGTATATAGTTAAATAGAAATAACCAACGGACTAAAAGATTTATCACTTTCCTATATTAGCTATAATTTAAGCTCTAATGGACATTCTGCTACTGCAACTTTTAGTATAAAAGCCAGTTTTCTGGCAGGACCAAGAAGCTGAGCCTAGCTCTTCATTCATTGAACATGTCAATTAAAAACAAATGAGATATAAAACAATAACAGAGAGTTGATTAACACTAAAAAGTAGAGAAAGAGGACATATTCAATGTGTATCAATGGAAAAAGGAAAACAAATAGATTAGTAATCTTAAATACATTTTTAGGGTACTGGGGTTTAAGTTTAAAAGAAAGTGTAAGGTACACAGAATAAAGCAACTCTTGTCAATGTATGGTAGTGCACATTTTTGGCCTGTCACTGTCTCAGCTCTGGCCCTGAGAAATAGTCCATTCTGCAATGTATTCTGATAATGTATCACTTTTCTAGTTACTAAGCCTTATCCTCATCTGAGTTGTCCCAAGGTTTTGCTCTTCTTATTATTCAAATGTCTCAAGAAGAAAGGATAAATGTGGTAACACTTAGTTTTTAGTAAAAGTGTAGATGCAGAATGAAGGCCAGGATACCAAATTTTCCTCCTGTTTTTCATTGTCTTGTGGACTCATATGACAAGTTACTGTGTGATGTGGGATTCCTCTCTGTATGCTGTTTACCATTGTTTAATAAAGAAACTGCTTTGGGCCTATTGCAGTGCAGAATAGGGCAGGGCAGAAATTCCAAGCAGATAGAGGAGGAGAGAGTAGGTGGAGTCAAAGAGACAGCATGTAGCCACCAACAGGAGACAGATGTGTCAGAACCTTACCGGTAAACCACAAGCCTAGTGGTAAAATATAAAATAATAGAGATGCATTAATTTAAGATAGAAGAGCTAGCTAGTAATAAGCTCAAGTGATTGGCCATGCAGTGTTTTAAATAATACATTTTCTGTGTGAATATTTCAAGTCTGGGCAGCCAGGAATGAACAAACAGCCTTCTACATCAATTGTGTTTTAGCACACCAGATTATAAAGTCCAGATTTGATGTCACGTTCCCATTTCTCATTGGTGTGCTCACTTAGCACATAGTAGGGAAACAAAGTCTGTTTGTTCAGTGAGCAAACAAATCAGGCTTGGAATAAAAAGTGTTTCCGAACATGACCCAGGGTAACTGGTATTTAACTGTCCTGTGCCAGTAGAGTCTGGAAAAAAATATATTCTATGAAGGCCAAGTATACAAAATGTTAAATATAGAAATGCTGTGACTGAAGAAGCAGTTGACAGCTCAGGAAGCCTCTGCAGTAGACCTAGCAACATTCTTATGGCAAGATGGGATGATCTATAGCCAGTGTTAAGAAACATTTTTCATTCTTGTGCAACTATTCAGCTCTGTCATAATAGCACAAATATAGCAATGAACAATTTATATATAAATGACTAGGAATTTAATTCAACTTATTTTTACTAAGAGAAACAGAGTGGCCAGGACTTCTGGCTCAAAACTATAATTATAGCTACTGAGAGAGATGAAGACTAGAATTATAAATTTAATGCATGCCTGGGCTAAAAAGCAAGTTCAAAACAATGTGGTCAACTTATACACTGTCTAAAAATACAGTTTTGGGTTGGAATGAGAACACAAGAAGAAAAAAAATCCCAGAAACACTACATTTACAAACACACAATGTACATAATCATTTACACACACATATATACACAAACACAATTATGCACACATACACAAAATGATTAACGTATTTATACACTCATACATAGACCCATACACACAGACATATGCTCACATATGTCACTTGTGCACAAACACTCATAACCAAAACCTTCATGCTGACCAACTTTCATGTATCATATTTCTGTACCCATCCCCACACAGATGCATGCACATACACAATCACATATAAATACATAACCATACTTATTTACATATGCTTACTTTAGACACACATATTTATACCTTCCCACATACATACTTTCTCGGTCTCCCCCCACATGCACATACACACACAAACTAAACATATATACAAACACAGATCCATTTACAGACATATAGTGCTTAAAAATACATGTACACCTATAATCACTCACATACACATAAATCACATTTGCATACTCATACACTCACATATCTACTCTCATATATGCATATGCCACACAAACAGACACAAAAGTAAATAATCTAACTGAACACATGTTGTAGCACAAATAATAGGAACCCAGAGATAGATATTGGAGTTCAAGCTGAAGACTGAAAAAGCAAAGTAGCCAAGCCACTAGAGAAGTTTTACCTCTACCAAGGCTGAGTGACTGCAGACTGATCCCTGAGTCTCTGTCTCCTCCTGTCTTATTCCCTCTTTAATGCTGGAATTAAAGGCATATGACTCTGTTACTGGGATTAAATTGTGAGCCACCACCACCTGCATCTGTTTCTGCATTGATCTTGTGTAGCCCAGAGTGGATGAACTCACAGAGATCCACCTGCCTCTATCTCCCAAATCCTGGAATTAAATAATAGAGAGCCACCTTGTTTTCCTACAGTTGTGTAAATCAGCCCCAGAGACACTGGATAAGGTCCTGTTATTAGTTTCAAGTCCTGTACTCCACAATCCAGACCAACATCTGTAGGACATAAATGGTCCTATTTTTCTTTAGTGTGTTCACATTTTTTCAGGATCCCAAATATCAACAGAATAAATTCCAAATTCTTAGACATGCAAGGAAAATTTTGTGAGTGACTTGCTACTATTTTCGCCCATCTCCTGCCTCTAATATGTCCATGGTTCAAAGTTTTAACCTTATTTAAATATGCAATATGATAAATAATTCTTTTTCATGTACCTTAATATTTCAAAATTATAATGAAGTGTTTAAAATATTTGTGTGTGTATGTGTGCACATACTCATGCATGAAAGTGTGCATGTATATTATGGCACGTGCATAGAGAACAGAGGACACACTTCTGCATAGATCAGTTCTCTCCTTCCACCACATGATTTTCAGAAATTTGGCTCAGTTCTCCAGTCCTGACAGGCACGTTCACCCACTAAGTCATCTCCATAGACACTCAACATGCTTTCTTTATGGAGACTATTTTCCCATTTCTGTTCATCTCAATTATCTTTTCCTGCCTATCATTCAAGATTTTGTGAAAATGTTAATCTCTCTTCCATGTAGAATCCTTTCTTAATTTGGGCAAAGGTTAAGGACTACAACAGAAAGACTCAATAAAATAGTTTAGACAAGCAAAGATCAGTATATACAACCAAAGATGCACCCTCCTTCACTGTGAGGCTGGAAAGGACTGATCAAACCTTATTTGTAGAAGATCACCAATTGGCCCAGGTTTCTCTAGATTTTACTCTTAGATGGCTACTATCTCCCATAGACAATTAGAGAGGCTCGCTAGCCCTTGTGCCCATCAGGAGAAAACATACAGAAAGATTTTAGACATACAGAAAGATTTTAGTTAAGAACATAAATTTCCCTCATAAAATCATGACCCAGCAGGTAGTTGCATCATTTCAATTACCACCTTTTAGCCAAAACTCAGCTCACCTCTGAGGAAGTGCAATGGCTGCACATCAAATTACATACTGGAAAGTTGTGATGTTAAAAGAGAGAAGGGAAGAATAGCCAAATTCTGAGATATATTTAACATTCTCCACAAATGTATCTGGCATATTATATATTCTTCTGTCACTGTGACCCCAGTTCCTAACAGAAACAACTTGGAGAAGAGGCTAATTTTGACTCATGGTTCCCAAATGAAAAAGGTGATGGCCTTTGTCCATCTATATCCATCTGGAGTAGGTCAGCTCATGGTTGTGGGAGCTTTGGTGGAGGCTGTTTTCCTATTAACAGACAAGAAGACTCAAAGTGTGACAGGAACTAGGGATAGACATACCTGAGAATGGCCTGTCCTTCATAAATGCCTGACGGATAAGCTCCCACCTCCCCAAAAGGTTCTATAGCCTCTACAAAGCTTCACCATTAGAGGGCCACCAAACATTCAAAACATAAGATTGCAGGGAATATTTCAGATTCACATCACAGCAACTGGTCGCCATGGCTATTTTCCCACCTCTCTCCGTGGATTCATCTTCCTTCCCTGGCTCAGCACCTTGGTTCGTTCTCATTTATGACTTGTCTATACTATGAAAACTTCAGAGCAAGTGATTTTTTCCTCTTTTAGTTTTGTGCTCATCGTTCTTTTGCACTAGACTCAGCACCAGTGAATGAATTCAAATATCTATCAAAATGACAAATCCAGACAGAAAGAGCAATGTCTCAAGTTTAACCAGTAACCATCATAAGAGACTGATTCTTCCTTGCCCTAATGTGAAGAAATCTCTGGGAGATGGTCAAGAGAACTAGATGGTTATGTGATCCAAGTCTGAGGTAAATATTTGCTAATTTTTCATTTCCATAGCTGTGTTGCTTTGGGCATATGACTAGAGTATTGTAAAGGATTCTCCAGCACCCTCCATTGTAGAGGTAAGCAAAACAGAAGTGGAAAGAGGGTCCAAGGTCCCAATATCCCTTCAAACACAAGACAGCAATGGTCACTGCCTAGCTCCTGAAGGTTTTACTGCCTACCAGTGAAGGTGTATACTAGGAAGTAAGCTTTCAGTACATGTGTAATTGAGGGATACTTAAGATCCAAACTCTAGCAAGAGCTATAGAGTATGATAGCAGAGGAAGACCCAATTTGGTTCAAGGAAACAAGTGCTTAGAATCAACACTGAGATTCTATTGTGCTGGTTCAGACAGAAACTGCTCAGATCCTGATACAGTAGGAACAGTGCCAATATCCCCATCTCAGCCTGCTCTTCTCTACCTACATCCCAACTCCCTTTAAAAGCAGGAAAAAATGTGATTCCAATTGGTCTAGTCTAAATCATTAATTGGCTGTGATTAGATCCTGCTGATCTTATTATGCCTTGAAAATTAAGAACCAAATATCACATACTAGCATAGTTTTTACTTATCTTTGGCTTTTCCAGTAGGCACTCTTACATCAGCATCTCCACAGAGAACAACCATGTTTTCACTCTGTAGTGATAGTGAGCCTGTGCTCCTGCAATTTAAGAGCAGGACTTGAGTCAAGCATCATCTCCTGTTTATCTGTTTACACTGCACATATATTAATGTGAATGGGAAGCCGGATGGTCAAGGGGTAATTATTACTCTATCTTTAAAACATATGGTGGGTGATATCAGGGTGAGTTTCTTCTCCCTTTTCATCCAAACAAACTCCTTAGATACCCTAGCACTTTTAAGCCCCACATTCTCCCTGAATCTACTTAGTCCTGTTATGTTTACACAGAGACAGTTGGACTGCATGTCCGTGGGAGGCTTAAAATGCTGAATTACGCAGATCCTGGCTCTTATGTAATTAATTATTCTGGTTGCTCATGTGGGCCTGTGTGGGCTGAATTGTGTGATTTCTGATTCCTGCCCTACAGAGACTCCCAGCTGCCTGACCTTTTGAAGCACTCAACTTAACCACTTTCCCTAATTCCTAATGCTCTCTACACCTCTCTCTTCTTAGCACCCTGATTTAGACTAGCACACTGATTCTTAACACACACAGTTGTATGCTCAGATTCTCTTTTTCTCCTGCAAGTGTGAAGATCAGCACCTGACAGAAAGAAATCAAGTGCCCTGTAGTCCCCCCTACCCCTCGCAACTCTAGTTTCCTGACCATTTTTAAAAAAATGATTTATTTTCTCTAAATAATGGGGAAAGTGCAGCACACTAAAAAGATAATGATAAAAGGAAACTTCCTGGCTCTAAGCACCACTATATATAAATTTAATTTATATGCACACATAGATATTCATCTTACTTAAAGAACACTCATATCAGAAAATAATATGAAATACAACAAAACAAAATTAAATATATAAATTATATAAATATGTGTATAGATGTAGATGCAATTCTGTGCTACAGTTTGCTGGCAGAAATAACCTCCTGAGGTCAGCTGCTTGGAAGCATCTTGATCCCATTCTAATAAAGATCCAATGGCATTTATGTGGGATGTGCCACCATGCGATTCTGCCACCACTGCTGCTACTTCATTTCATTAGTTCCCTGAAGCCAACACAGAGTCATCAATTTAAAAGTTGGAATCTTGGAAAATTAGGTTATAACATTCCCCTTCTGACAAAATCCTAGAGGGATAACAACTATAACCTTGCAAGGAGCCAGTGCAGTGACACATACTGGCCCCCACCCTACACCTATTCAGGGAGATCACACTGTCTCAGAGGACAATGCCAGGTGATCCAGTCACATTTGCCTTCCTTCACTGGCAAAGTCCATTGACAAACCTTGAATTTAGACATCCTCAGCTATTTTTAATTATAATTGTCAGTCTTTCTTCACCTGTAAATTTTTCTGTTGAATATGCAAATATGAAGTGATCATAGATGTATAAAGACAGTGTTTCTCTCCAAAAATTCCCTCAGAGCACCACGCTGCAGAATCTATGTTTAGAATAATTTATAAGGTCACCTCTTAAAGGATTTCACTGCTCACTCCAGTACCACTTTGATTTACAAATAATTGGTACTTTTATAGTTGTAGCTTATCGTTATAGTTTTGTTTGTGGGTAGAATATATTTATGAATACATGACAATAATTTATATTATATTTAACCTAGTTAACATAATTTCTTAAATACTAAATTTTATAGGATATCAATCCAGTAAAATTATTTATATATTTAATAATTCAGTGCGTGGAGCACCCCTTTCCATCTGCGCGGTCAAAGGATTCCCCAACTCAGCCTGCTTCCGGGCTAGGGTCTGGGGTCAAAGTGGTGAGGGCAATTGTTACAGGAGTTTCTTTGTCCCACTGAGACTGCAACCAGCAAGGGAGCCCTTTAGACTGCAAGGTGGCTGGCTAGCAAGTAGCCTGGTTCCTGTACCAGAAGATGCATCCTTCAGGAAGGAGGGATTTCTTCGTCCCTCTGAGCCTGCACCCAGCAAGCATGCCCTTCTGTCTGCGAGG
>LOJH01053211.1:1324-12223 GCA_001685095.1 Ellobius talpinus
GTGTGTGTGTGAGAGAGAGAGAGAGAGAGAGAGAGAGAGAGAGAGAGAGAACCAGACACTGCAGACTAAACACTTTAGTGAATGAACCATCTCTCCAGAATCTGGATCATTTGTTATTTTTTTTTAAATCACAAGTGGTTTGTCATTTTCCTCATAGAGGTCATGTGCACACCATGTTCACATTTTACTAGATTTATGTCTACTTATTTTTGGTGATAATGTTAAAAACATTTAAAAATGACATTTAATGGGAGGTCTGGGCAGGTCATAACATAGTTCATTCATGTAGGAGATAAGAAATATCTGGTCACATAACACTGTATACAAAGTAAATAATGTCAGGTCTCTAACACTTAATGCCAGTCAGTGTCTATTGATGCTACCGTGGTAATGCCACTTGCAGACCTAAGAAGGAAAAAACTTTTCCCAAACCAAAGAGTTTTAAAGTCTTTTCCCTGGCTGGCACACACCCCCCATTGTCAAAAGATGCCCGATGAAGTCACAGCCTCTGCAGAGAGCACTCTCTCCAGCTGAGGCAGGGATTTACTCTAGTGCCCTTAAGACACAGCAAGAATTCTTAACCCACAGGCCTGTGATGCTCTGACCTCTACCAGTCTCTTAAACTTCACCCTACCTTCCTCCTCTGTGTGGTCACAGTGGCCATGCATCATATATTAGCTTCTTCCATGGGGCCTTTGCATGTGTGGTTTGCCTCCCTAATTCCTCAAGGCTAATGGATATACCACAGATGCGATCCTCTCAGGCACCAGCTGTCTTGAGCACTTACAGTTTTATGCCACACAGTTGTTCATGTGTTCAGCTGATGATGTGACCATAAGTTTCAGGAGGGTAGGCATTGTGTCTGGATTGCCCACTGTTGTGGTCCTAGCGACATAATCGCTGAAAACAACAATGACTGACTGGATGTCCTATAGATGCATCACCTATAGCTCTCATTTAAGAGTAAGGGGTTCATCAACTACTTTGTTGTCCTAAAGACTCTTTGAGCTATAAGCTGAACCACGAAGACTACAGTGTGTCAAAGGTTTGAGTGCAAGTAAAATGTAACAAGTAAAAAATTTCCATACCTGGCTTCATGTACGGGTCATAACCAAACACAAGTAGGCTGGAAATGTTGTATAAAATTACCTTCTGGATGTGTATGAAGTAAAAGTGAAATGTATAAAAATTTGTGTTTAGTTTTGGGTTCCTATCTCCGGGACATCTCATTACGTCCATTCATATATACCAAAATCCAAAAAGAAGTAAAACATTCAAAAATATTTCTAGACTGATGCATTTTGGATAAAGGATATTTACTCCATATAATGATATCAATAACTAGAAAATATAGGTTGACTTTCACCCTGATAATATGATCAACATTCTGTTTGCCAGAATAGTGGAAACTGAGCTCTAGATTCCTTCATAGGTGCTCATAGCATTTTAAGAAAAGCACTAACTTAATTTTAAAAGCTTATTTATGTTTATAATTTCAGAATTTAGGTTAAAGGCAGGAGGATTGCCAGGAGTTAGAGGCAAGCATAGCTCTTAAACTAACAGCTTGCCTAAGATGCTATGAGGTTTTGTGGGAGACTGCTTGCTTACATGTTAAAGGCCTGGGTTTGGTCACTTGCACTACAAAATAAACAAACAAAAGAAACGAACACTTCTTCCAAACAACAGACAACGAAAACAAGAGCATGGAGACCCTTAGTCACGGATTTCACTGTAGACTGGTGTGATGTTGGTTCCACACAGTGTCTGAGGGCCCAATGGATTCAACCCAGTGACTGTTTTAGTTCATTTTATGTATTGGCTAAACCGCCATTTGGGAACTTTTTTGACCCTAGTGGCGCTGGCAGTTCCTGCACATTTTGTTCTGTTTCCTGTCCCTCCCTACTCTCTGCCTGGTTTGGAATTTCTCCTGACTCCACTGCCTGCCTGTCCTCTAGATGCAACCCTGGTCCAACCCTGGTCCAGTCTTTCTTTGAGTCAGAGGGGGACTGTTTCCACATTACTGTTTTGTGCAAACGATGCTGAGATACACCATTAGCTTTGGAATCATACGGTGCCTAACATCCGAGAACTCAAAGTCCACTCAAGTGTTAAGTATTTCTTAAGACGAGCCTCTCCGCCAACGCAAATAATTCCAATCAGACCAAATTAAACCCAATTAAAAGACACCATGTTTAATGCAATGCTCCTGGGTGGTACCAGAAAAGCATGGAGAGGGGAAGAGAGGGAGGGGGAACCACATGAAACCTTGAGACCACGTGTTCGTTCTCTGGGGGGCAGTTTAAATAGCCTGTGTGGGTGGTCTTGGCCTTCCCTGGGGAAGGGTCACCATTAGGTGGGTTTTCTCAGAGCTGGAGTTTGGACTAAGGCGACTCCCAGGAGAGGGGGCTTAAAATGGAGTTGGGGTAAAGGCCCCAGGCGAACTATACAGACTTTTTGTATAAAGGGGTTAGGGAGCTGGGGCGATGCTTCCAACCAAACATCAAGAGTGTGACAACGCAGGTGGATCTCTTTGAGTTCGAGGCCAGCCTGGTCTACAAGAGCTAGTTCTAGAACAGGTTCCAAAGCTACAGAGAAAAACAAACAAACAAAACAAAACAAACAAACAAAAGAGTGTGACATGCACACAAAGTGGACAGACTATTCTGTGCCTGGGTGACTATGAAACAACTGTGTAGAGGGACTGCTGGAGCACAAACTCCTGATCCTTGTGTCTGGTGGCTCCTGTCCCTGGACCAGTGGAGGAGCAGGAGAAAACGAGGCAAACTGGCCATGCAGGTCATTAACTTGTCCTTAATGGCGACATTAACAGTGACCCCGTTGCTGGGGGACACGCAAGCAAGTTGCCACACCTTTATCTCTTGGAGTCTCACTTTCTACCACATAAACTGTAAACATTATAAAATGGTAATTGACCTATTTACAGTGTTTGAAAGAGAACGTATAGTATATGAGGATACTTTGCATGTCTCTTCATTTAGAAGAGACAACCAGCTCATGTCAACCCAAATCTGGCTTTGCAGAAGCATCTATAGATTCGATTGCAGAATGTGTTGGCCTACCTTTCTTAGAAAACCTCAATAGGGCTTGGAACAGCCCGTAGCCCTCTCCAGCCATCAGCTGCGCAGAACATTTTGTGCTGGTGGCCGGCCTGACCATGTGACCTCTTGTCTTTCTTGGCTGTTCCCCCTGGCAAGCCCTGAATAACCAGAGTCACCCTCCACAATACTGAGGCCTTTTCCCAAAGAGCCCAATGGGGAGACTGTTCTGTGTACAAAGCTGGTCCGTCTTCTGGAGCCAGTTCTACTGAAGATACAGGGTACAAAACTGTTTTGTGTACATCAGGTCTCCTCCCACTCCGTTGGTGGTCACTGAAGCCATGCTTTCCCATAATAAATGAAATGCTTACCAGAGTCAGTACCTGACAATCTCCATGGTCACAGGCACACAGTCTCGGAAAGTAAGAAGGAAGGCATCTTGAACCTTATTATTTGTCCCATTTCAGGAGCTTATGGTGACAGAACCCAAGACTCAAAGAGACAAAGCTGAGAGCCCCTGCCTTCCAGGCCTGGCTTCTGCTTCGATTTGACACTGCCCTCTGTGTGAGCAGAGGAACACTGACCATGTTCACGTGCAGACTCCTCACTACATCCCTGAAGAAGCTTTTCGGGAAGCATGTGTTCTGGGGAGATAGGATCTGTGCCTGTGTAACAAGAAGTCAGGTTACATGGGGCTGTGGCAGGTCCTGGAATTTGTTTTCTCCTCTCCCATCTCTTACCTCCTCTTTCTATGTTGGCTCAATTCTAAGACCCTCCTTTCCCTACAAAGGCTTTCAGAAGTTTCTGGAGCAAAGTCCCCTCCGGATCACGTGCTGTAGGAAACCAGGAAAGTTCTCCTGAACATTTCACTCTGATTGGCCTTCTTGTGTAATGTGTCCTCCTGTGGGCCAATCACAAGCTGGATAGTACACAGAGCTAATTACATAAGCCTAGGTTTTGTGCTCCACTTGGGGGAAAGGGGAGGAGCCCATTTTAGATCCCGTGGACCCTGTATGGATTAGGATTAGGATAAGGAAACAGAGTTCTGTGGAAAAAATTAAATATCTTCTGTTGCTTCTTTAGTATTTATAGGTATAATACACACATTGCGTAAGGGTTTATCAAATTTTCTGTGTCCTCGGTTTTGAGTGTGCTTCACTTTCTAACAGTGCAATTATGACAACAGAAATATACTAAGAAAAACATTCCCATGGTTGAACTGTGTTGAGATCAATACTCCGCAGCTGTTGATTGCCCACACAACTGTTGAATTGTATTTTAAAAGCTATTCATTGTGGTACACACCTATAATCCAAACACTAAGGAGACTGAAACAGGGGGATTGCTGCAAGTTCAGGGCTAGCCTGAGCAGAATAGTATTAGGATAAATAGAGCTATATATCAAGACTACCTCAACAAACAACACCAACAATACACACACATGCATGCACACATGCACCCACTCACGCGCATGCACACACAGGCACACACACGCATGCACACCAGGCAACCATAATGAAAAACTCAAAGTTTAATCTCTTGGATCGCTAAGAAAATTTGGCTGACTATATTGTTATTGAGGGTAGGAGCTCATGCAGTTGTGAGGAGGGTGGGGTATGCACCCTCCTGGCTGAACTCTGTTCGATCAACTTCAGAAGCTGGGTGCCAACCACTTACAAAGCAAGTCCATGCACAAGGCAGTGCACGAGGTGAGACCACTGAGCAGTTTGCCGGGAGTCGGTCCCTCGACTTGTCAGTGGCCTCACTCAGAAGCCACCTAGTGCCTTCACTCCCAGTCCCTGCGCTCTTTTACTAGAGGTGGTTACCACTTTATTTTCCCACATTAAAGGGAAATGTCCAATGAAGATGCAAGTAAACACAAGCACTACATGTTCTCCTTATTATCAAGTTGAAAAATGTCTAGAACATTGAGAATATTGCATTTTATCAAGAAGACGAGAATACAGCTTTTCTCTTCTATCTGGTAGATTTGTAAAAACTGAAAACATCTTCCCATTCAAATTCTTTTCACAAAGTTCTTTTAGTTTTTGAGATTATAATTACATCACTTCCCCCTTCCTTTTTCTCCCTCCGAATCCTCCCATGTACCTCTCCTTGCCAGCAGTCATTTTAAGAGTTAGTTGTCTGTTTCGCAGAAAAAGCAAAAGTATTCGTCATAACAGTGACTGGAGTAAATTAAAGAAAAATAGGCACTGCCTACAGGTCCACACACAGGGGTTGGCTTACAGGGACTAAGACAGCGACACTGCCGAGATCCAGCCCCACTTCAGGGTCATTGTACATCTAGAGTAGCTGGTGTAATTACCACAAGTCCTACCTAAGATCAAGTCAGAAGCAAGTTCCAGGATGGGGCTGAAGAGCGTCTCCTGAGGCCCCACTCCTAGCTGAGGAGTTGTTGACAGTTAATGGTGGCTGGGGAGGGAAAGTCACTTTCTGTGAGAGTGTGACCACTGGTCAGTTCCTCATGTCCCAGTGGGTGGTCCATGTCCAGGCATCTGTGAGCAGCCTCAGTGGGACTGTGAATTTAAAAGGTTTTATATAAAAAAGAGGATTTCAAGTTGGGAAGGAGGCGGGGTGGGATGGGAGAGTTCTTGGGAGGGCTTGGAAGGGTGAGGGTGGATATCAAGACACATTATATACATGTATGAAATTGCCAAGAATGAAGAACAGTTCTTCAATCTGTAGTACCCATCATTGAATCTGGAGATCATGAAATTGTTGGCAATAGTAAAACATTTCTGAATACACTAGGACCAAAAATTAATTCAAAATCAATGTATAATGATTTCAGGGTGTTTTTGGCTTTGTTGGCCCACGTTGCTGTGGGGACTTCACTGTAGACTTTGTTCTGAATGCGCAACTTTTGCCGTTTGATCTGTTCATGAAAAATGACACACTGTCAATGAACACTGCCCAGACATCCCTTTGAGACCCGAGATGACTTCTGTCACAAATGGCAGTGTTTCTACTGTAATACAAAGTTTACTGTTCTTACAGAAGCTTAACTGTTTGTTTACGAAAAATAAAGGACTCTTAACGTTTTCCTATGGTCACCATGCATCAAGTTAGGAAATCTTAGGAGTATAGCATGTGGAAAATTTTTAAATTTTTTAAAAATTGCTTTCTTATTGCTGATTTGAGTTCTAGTTTTAAAAACATTAAATGGGCACTGGAGAGGTGGCACAGTGAGGAAAGCACTGTAGACTCTTCCAGAGGACCGGGGTTCAATCCCCAGCATCCACATTGTGGCTCACAGCCATCTGTAACTCCAGTTCTCGGGAATCTGATTCCCTCCTCTGGCCTCTGGGGAGCCAGGCACATGATGTATAGATATGTGAGCAGACAAAGCACCTACGTACATGAATGGATGAATGAAGAATGAATGAATGAAGTGATTTAAAGGCACTGAATGAGTTTTAGCTTGGGATTACGACAGAGTTCCCAGCATCCTCTGTAATGGCCCTAAACGTATTTATGCCACTCTGTACTATATATTTATGTGAACTGGTATTCTCAGCATTGATGATTATGAAATAAAAATACTATCAACTCTGAAAAACATTGAAGACATTCCATATCCTGCAGAAACAAACATTTAGCCAAAATTTAATTATTTATGCAAACAAATAACATACCCATTTTACTAGTATGCAAACCTGCCTTTATCTTTAGCACATGGTGAAACAATATGCACATCCTATAACTAAAGTTTAAAATGAATTTCTTTATTATTTTTTATCAGCAAATGTTTGATTTGTATGCCTTTTAAAACTTCTCAGGGTTGCATACAAAGTTCTCAGGCATTAAATTGTTGAGAGTGGAGGATATTTCTGATGCCCAGGCCGAGGAGATGTTATCTGTGGTAGTTTTCTTGTTCCACAGTAAGGCTGTATTTGTATTCTTTCATAATTTAAATATTAAAATATGATCTTATCAAAATAATATTATGTAATTTAGATTAAGACATATTTTATTGGTAGCTAAGTTTAAGAGAAAAAGAGATCGATTTTTTTTCCAGAACATTTTTCTCAGACTAAATACATCTTGCAAGCCCTCTTAGTCTTGTGACTTTGACCTTTGATACTCTCAATTGCAGATCTATAGACGTTTTGTGCAGGAAGAAGGTAGACCTCACTGGTACTCATAAATGGAGAAGTAGCCCACTGAGGACCACAGTCCAGTTACTGTCCTATTTCATCTCCAGATGAGCCACCTCATCAGGCTAGGGTCGCACACCAGGGTTGCATGTGTCAAAGCCTCAGGTCTTGGCTGTGCAGTATAGAGACATCAGCCTCCTGCTATCTTTCTCATCTCTTACAACAACAGAAGCAATCGGTGATGATAAACAGACTAGGGAGCTATCGATCACGAGAAAAACGATAGAGGTTGATGTCATTGCTCTCATTTCCATTTTTCCAAACTTCCACAAGCCAAAGTAACTTGTCCAAGGACAAGCAGCGACAGATCAGGTGGTCCAGGCTTTGGGGTCTTGGTGGCACTTTGCAAAGATGGGGTATTGCTTTGTACATTCCTGAGAAGCTGCCTGCTACCCCTTGAGGCAGAAGTTTGTGAAGTCAGAGGGAAGAACCTGGTTACCATCTTAGCCTGTACTGCTATCAGGAGTGTGAGCTACATGACAGGCTTGGATCCTGGGCTTTCCCTTCTTTAGATTAAGCACGCAGGCACTCTTGCTGAAATCCTCTTCAGTGCCAAGAGTCTGTGACTTTAAGATGGAAGACTACTCCAACAGCACTCATCCTCTCTAACCAGATGACCCACTCCCCTAATCCACTGAATCTTGGGAGAGTCTACTGGGGCTGGGTGAGGGTGAGAAGCACAGGCATCAGCCAGCCCTTTCATGTGGGGCGAGTGAGAAGGCCTTAACTGTGGTGTCCTTGGCTGATATAGGCTTGGATGTAATAACACCTTGTGCTTCTGCAGCTTCGTGCTTCTGAGGAGCTCAAAGAGCTTCCCAGACATTATCTCACTGTTCCCACCATCTTCTTGGGAGGATGGTTGAGGACCACCCCATCATTCCCTGGTCCATCCCACACCCAATGGATTAAGAGGTTTTTCTCACAATCATATCCTGGCTGAGTCAGGTCCAGGATCCCGGAGGCCAGACTTCTGGCCTCCCATCCTGCTCCTTGCCTCACGTTGCTTTCAGGATCGATTAGCTGCTCCCAAGGCTGAGATTTACTGTCATTATTATAGCGACTGGAGAGATTTGCTGGGGAGCCCGGGGAAAGGAGACTCCTTCCTTCCAGGCAAATTGATATTGCTGATGGATAAATTGATTAGAGAGAAATATTTGAGCATCGAGTGACTCATGCTAAAGAGGAATCTGGCAGCAGATCAAGAGACACGTATAGATACTGGGATGCTATGTGTAGGATTGGGGGAGCCTGGCATGGCCATCTTAGTTGATCTAGCTCATAGTGGGTTCAGTGAATGTTGTTCTTCACCAGTGCAAAATTGTGGACTTCAGGGGGATCCTCTAGCTCACTCCATGGTTATTTCCTAAGTAATAAATCAACATGGAAGCCAAGAGAAAGGACTAGGCTTGAAGAAAGGAAATATGGGTTTCATTCACACTTTATGTATTTGGTACAATACAAAAAATTAAATTTGTTAGGAAATTACTTAATTTATTTGCTCATTAATTTCCCCATTTATGAAATGGGATAATACTTGCTTCATCAGTTTGTCATGCAGAATTCTTGAAGAAAGGGCCATTGAAGTCTTGTTTTTCACAAGTATTTGGGGGACTTCATAACTCCTAGGGCCTACTCCAAACCATGGTGTTTCTGGGATTCCAACTTCACTGTATATTTTGGGAGAACTAACTTTCTACTAAAATGAACACACGGCTTTAGCACAAAGGAGTAGGATCAAATGGTAGCGTACTTTAAAAAGAAAGACGAAGAGTTTAAAAAGAAGTTCATCTTATCGTGGAGTCGAGGTCGTGACTGAGTTTTTAATCCCCAAATCCCACTGAATAGAATTCCATGTTTCTTTACCATCAGGTACCGCCAGGAGTCTGGGAAGACTCCTGAGATGTGTTTTCCTCGCAGTCCATTCCTTTGGTTTTCCAGAGTTGTATTCTTATGTCAGTTTTGTTTACTTACATCATATTATTAGTTCACATTCTTTTAGCCAGGTCTTTACACTTCTTTCCCCCTGAAAACATATTCTTAGCTGTTATCACATGCCAATATAATAAACGCCTGTATGGAAAATGATTCTACTTTCACTGGAAACCCATTGCTGAAGAGCTTGTCTTTTTGGCCACTCAGTGCCCCTTATGTAGTAAGGAGGCAGAAGAAAAAAATCGAGCTGAAGCTCTCAGGCCAGTGAGAGGCTGCTTCCTCTGAAGAACGGTGCTGGGCATTCTGACCATGTGATCACAGCCAGGCAATTCATCACTGCCCCATTTTGCAATGGCTGTCAGAAACCTCCATACTACTTCATTTTTATATTCCATGTTATCAAAAGAAACAGCTCTCACCTCAGAGGAAATAATGGCTTATTCTGGAACAGATGTGAGAGATCATGGCTAGGGACCATATACATAGGTCTCCCCAAATACAGTGTTCCAACATGGAAGCAGTTTTGTGGGGGTTTATAGCAACAGAATGAAGAACTCCATAAGTCAAAGCAGTTTGAAAATACATTTGTGAGTGTAGCAGAGAGGAGGGTACAGGGAGACGGGGGAATCTTTCCTATTGGCCTCTGGTGCTGTCTGATGATGGCCTTAGCTTTTGGGTTGGTGGAAGTTGGTGATAGGAGACAGGAATAGATTCCAAAAGGTTTTTATCTAGTAGTCACAAGGTGTTAGTTCTGACTCCGAGGTGGAGAAGGAATGACTATTTTGGGGCTTAATCTAGTTCAAGATAAAGTAATTGGGCTCTGGACTGGCAGTATTCTAACCTCTCCATAGGGCTGCAGTTCGAATTCATCCACCAATCTTTGTTTGCAGAGGTGGTTTCTCTCCAGGGATTCACATCATGTAATGACAAGGACGTGTGAGGCTCCTGGGATAACCATTCCCTTTTTTTATAAAATGATGTGTGTGTGCATGTGCGCACATACATGTGGACATGTGTGTGGTTTCCTTTTAAAATAGCTTTTAGATGTGTGGGTGTTTTCCCTTCGTGTATGCCTGTACACCATATGCATATGGTATCTGAGGAGTCCAGAAGAGTACATCAGACCTCTTGGAACTGGAGTCACAGAGGGCTGTTAGTTGCCCTGTGGATTCTGGAAATGGAACCAGGGTCCTCTGGTGTTGTGGAATATTACTTTAAGATGTGTTGCATTTGTTTATGCTGTGGAATATTGGTTTAATGATGCAAAGATGTGTTACGTTCTTTTATGTTGCATTTGTTTAACTCTGTGAAATTGTGTGACTTTGCCTGTCTAAAATACCTAATTGGTCTGATAAAGAGCTGAGCAGCCAATAGGTAGGCAGGAGAAAGGATAGGTGGGGCTGGCAGGCAGAGAAAATAAATAGGAGGAGAAAGGTAAAAGCCCAGAGGCAAAAGATAGATGGAATAATTTAAGTTAAGAAAAGCTGGCTAGAAAATAACCTAGTTAAGGCCTGGTATTCATAAGAACAAGTCTCCTTGTATTCATTTACAAACTGGATGGTGGGCCCCCAAAAAGCAAAGAGTAAAAAAACAAAAACAAACAAACAAAAAACAACTATACTCTGGCAAGGCAGTAGGTGCTCTTAACCACTGAGCCACCACTCCAGCCCCCAGGTCTACTTATTATTTATTTATTTATTTATTTATTTATTTATTTATTTATTTATTTATTT
>LOJH01053213.1:1192-16197 GCA_001685095.1 Ellobius talpinus
TAGCATACAGAGGGGAATCCCATATCAACAACTACATTGATGAGGAAGAACAACTCCCAGTCACCCCCTAATGTAAATCAAATAAGATCTCTAAATGTCATGTTCCCCATACCATTACTCATAGGAAAACCCTTTCTATTTTCACATTGAATGCCAAGTTAGAGTCAGAGAGAACTGACTTCTTTTTTGGTAAGCAAAACCCAGAGCACTGTGACAACACAATCTAGTGTTACCTTCTTCCTTTTCAAGAATTACTATTTCAGCCACTTAGTCTTGTTGATTGAATCCAGAGGAAGCTTTCCATTTCATTACTGTATACTCCATGTAGTATCCTGTAGTACACCAGAAATACTAAAGAAGATGCCACAACAAAAGGTCCATAACCCCAATTTATAGAAAGCCACTGTCTGGTTGCCAGGCTATCCTGTGTCAAACACACCTTGAGGAGGGTTGTAATGACAATAAAAACCCCACTAGAAATCAAGATTAAGCCAAATGCCTTTTGTTAGCTAGATTTGGGGTAGCTTCTTTGAGATACTAATTATTTATGTGTTAATTTTCATTTTGAGACAGAGTGTTACTATGTTAAAAAAAAGTATATTTGAGTAAAGAACTTAAATACTTGTAACTTCAGTACATGTCCTTCTAGATGCTGGTCTCTTCTTTACAGCTAAGTGGGGTTTCTTCCCTCTCTAAAACTTCTAAAATACTTTCTGATTGAGCCACTCATATGCCATTAGTCCTAAACTCACCTGTATTGTGTTATTTGTATTTTTGTTTTCCCCATTGGATTATAAGGTCTAAGGAAGCAGGGCCTAGAGTCAACATCTTTTAAATATTTTATTATATGTATTTATTTCTGTGTATGTTTGTGAGTGCATATGTGGGGGCACACATGTGATAGCATGCCTGTGGAGATCAGAGGGCAGCTTGCAGGGTTTGGCCCTTTCCTTCTGCCATGTCGATTCTGGGGATTGAACTCATGTCATTAGGTTTGATGGCAAGCACCTTTATTCTCTGAGTCACCTTGCTTGCCAGTGCTTCTTGTTATCTCACTAATAAACAGCACTAGACTAATGATGATAGTAACTGGAAATATTACATGTCAACTAACATTGATTGGGTCCTGATAATTGTTTGCCTTCTGAAGTAAACACTGATATATAGAAGTTTACTAACATAATCAGGAAATAAATCTTTTTGCAGTTACTATTACTAGTCACAAGCACACTAACAGGATGGCCTAACAAATTTAGCAAAGTACACACAATTTGTGAAGACTTCTTTTGCCCTCTTTGATAAACTCACCAATTATTTACTAAGAACTTACTATGTTCCAGGCAGAGAGTTCATGCCTGGAGATAAAATACAGAAGAAAATATAGGTTTTATAGGCTAGAAGTGACAAAAGGAGGCTTTTGGCCTCATTCTCCAGGTTGCACCATAACCTGCTACAAAGATGAAGAAAAGTAGATATAAGAACAGAAAGCCACTTTCTGTTTTTTCTCCTCTCTATGACATTTCCTTTTCTTAGTATGTGAGTCACTTTCTCTTAGCCATAGCACTTTCTTTGCTTTTCTTCTTTAAGGAAAACAAGCATGAATAAGCACCCTAATGGTTTGATTGGATGACCAAGAATGACAGCTACTTTTAATTAATCTTCAACTCTGTGTTCACCTTAACTATTCCACTGATGTAACTAATTCTCCCAAAATATCTACAGTATAGGTGAATAGTCCATACAGATAGAGCTGGAGCTCAGAGAGGTTCAATACATGGACAAAGTTGTCTATGAATGAACCCTAAAATCAGTCTTTAAAATAAGTTGATATGTTATACTCTTTCAGATGCAGTAGGTTTGGAACATGTTGATTTACTGATTCATAGTTGCAATTCTGATGGAAAGATCTTTGCATATTCAAAATTACACTGTAAGATGTTCGTAGTATTTGTTGATATTCAATATTGTCTAAGTACAGGATTTCTATATAACAAACATCTATATTCTGGCCTGTAAATGTTGCACCACATCTGTTGACAAACTATAGCATGTCCCATTGTTATCTTCTGTCAAACTGGCTAAAGCTGGAGACTCCAAGCTGACTTTTTGGAGCACAATGATAATGTTTGATAATGCTTTATTGGCCACTGACACAGGAAGGCCAAATCCATTTAGTTTTGTATCTTCCTGTAAATAGTCCTCTCCACTAATGTGTTGCTTATTGGTGCTTATTATTCTTCCCGTACCAACTCACTTGGCCCGCAAAAGTGAAGCATGAAATACTCTTTAAAGTTGTTTTGCTATTTGTGCATAATAGATTTACTTAGATGTAGTATACATTTTATCTGTTTGAAAAGTACACACAAGTAACCTCTTCCATTTCCAAGAGGTAGAAGATTGCCATCACTCTAGAAAGGTTACTTTTGTAGTAAAGCACCTCTTTCAATCAACAATCACTGCAACCAGAAATAATCACTGAACTTATTTATGTCAGATAGGTTACTTTTTCATATTATGGAAATTTATGTGCATGGGGCATTCAGTCTGAGGACTTGTAGGGACAGGATGCCCCATTCAGGCTAAAGATTTCATAGAGGTAAGAACTAGTGGCTGGCTGCTCTGCTTTGTTGCAAGGGAGAGGGTGGCCCTTTGTTTGTCCTGGCCACCCAGCTAGCTTACACTTGAAATAATCACACAGAAACTGTATTCATTTAAACACTACCTGGCCCATTAGCTCTAACTTTGTATTGGCTAACTCTTACATCTTAGTTTAACCCATTTCTATCAATCTGTGTATCACAATGAGGTCGTGGCCTACCAGAAAAGTTTCAGGATATCTACCTCCAACCACGGATCCATGGCATTTCCCGGACTCTGCTTTCTTCCTCCCAGAATTCAGTTTTGTCTTCTCTGCCTACCTAAGTNTCACACAGAAACTGTATTCATTTAAACACTACCTGGCCCATTAGCTCTAACTTTGTATTGGCTAACTCTTACATCTTAGTTTAACCCATTTCTATCAATCTGTGTATCACAATGAGGTCGTGGCCTACCAGAAAAGTTTCAGGATATCTACCTCCAACCACGGATCCATGGCATTTCCCGGACTCTGCTTTCTTCCTCCCAGAATTCAGTTTTGTCTTCTCTGCCTACCTAAGTTCTGCCCTATCAGGCCAACCAGTTTCTTCACTGACTAACCAATGAAAGCAACATATAAACAGAAGGACCACCTATAACACGGCTTCTCTGATCTTTCAGTTTTGACACCGTTATATCTGACTGAGGTTTTTTATTAAGATCAATTAGAATTCATGCTACACCATGGAATCATTACACTATATGCTGTTTTCTTCTTTCTGAACTCATCTATTCATGATACTTTTGAAATGTATTCATGTTTTTATGTATGCTAGTAACACAACTTTTTTAATGAAAACTACAAACATATTTATTTAGTGTACCTAACTTGGAACACTGACTAAAGTATAATCCATCCAAGGGTTCCTGAAAGGCTTATATACAAGGCAAAATATATGAAAAACTAAGTAATCTAATGTAGACATATAACCAGCTACCCTTTTCAAGACATACTTAATTGAAAAGAATGATCACACATTGCCTCATATTTAAATGAACAATGAGCTATTGAGATGATGGTTATCCCATTCTACACATTGCAGCAGAAAATGTCTCTAAGGTAACACATTTTATTGCAGAGTACTAGTTTATTGCAGGATCATGACAGTTTGCATATTTATGCAGTCAGGACCATCTAGATTATTTTGCACACTGGACTTTAATGAGCAAATCTTCTGCAAACACCTTTAGAGTGAAGTCTCTTTGAACAAATCTTTTCATTTGTTTTGAACAGACACCTCCAGTGAAATCATTGGTTCAGAATGTTGCTATAAATTAAACTTAAGCTGCTGCCCAAAATCTT
The DNA here is from genome assembly GCA_001685095.1 of Ellobius talpinus. Taxonomy (NCBI): domain Eukaryota; kingdom Metazoa; phylum Chordata; class Mammalia; order Rodentia; family Cricetidae; genus Ellobius; species Ellobius talpinus. The sequence goes on from LOJH01053213.1 coordinate 5,133, forward strand.
CTACAAATGGTTGCACAATTTTTCACCCCCACCAGAAGTGCAGGAGAGTTCTTGTTGCTCACAAAATCATCAACACATTTTATGGCTTTCAGTTATTTTCATTGTTCTCCTCTTGTGGGTATATTGTGGTCTTACATTGTAGTTTAAATTTGCACCTGTCCAGTAACTTATGCTATTGAGGTTTCCATATCTAATTGCACATCTTTTAAGAGAACTATCTGTTTAAGATACTTTTCTATTTTTGTTATTTAACTGCTTCAGCACTCCTCATTATCTTTTAGATGTCTTTGTCATCACTTTTATTTTTCTTAATAATGGTGCAGTGAGAGTTTGTGTACTAATAGCTTTTGGTTTCTTTATAGTGATTTAAAATTTTATTAGTGTTTCCTTGCCTTATTCTACTAGCGGTTTAAAATTTTACTAATATTTTCAAACAACCACATTGGACATGGGTAATCATTTCCCTTCCCTTCCCTTATCATTGAATTCTTTTCTAAATCTTATTACTTTCCCCTACTTATTCAGAGTTCAAATCTTATTACTCTCTCCTACTTATTCAGAGTTCAATTTATTCTTCTTTTTCTAGATTTTTGAGGTTGTAACCTATGTCACTTCTATTACTTTGCTTTTGTTTTTGGAAAAGATATTTATAGCTACAAATTTCCTTTGAATGGTTGCTTTAAATTCACTTCATTTTTACAATATATTGTACATTTAATATCATTCTAATCAAAGCATCTATCAAATTACTCTGAATATTTCTTTTACTCCTAATTTATTTACATTTAGAATGCTTGATTTCCAATTTTGAAGCCTATAGTTTATCACTGATTGAGACGTTATGCTTAGTATATTTATAGTTAAGTCACATATTTTATTTGTCTTAAGCCATGGAAATTTGTTTAGATTTATGTCATATTTCAGAGTATGGTTTACTTACTAAACATTCCATTTGCATTTTTAAAGTGTTATGTTTAGCCTATTTTGTCCTGAAAATATATTTTATATCGCTTTATCTTTGAAGAGTTATTTTTTGCTAGCTATGTAATAGAGGTTTGACAGATTTTGACTTTCTTCCAGAATTTTAAAGACAATATATTTTCCATTATCTTCTGTGATTCATTATATATATATATATATATATATATATGAACTCTCTGATAGCTATTGTACTGTACATGGTATTTTGTGTTGTCTCTAGAATTCAGTTTTGTAGTGTAGCAGTTTGGTTATAAATACCTACTTCTTTCACATTGTTTCTTGTTTTCTTAATCCTTCTTGGTATTCCCTGAGATTCTTAGATACGTAAGGCATTGCCCTTCTTTAATCTTTGAAGCATTGTAGGATATTTTCTGCTATTTTATTCTCTTGCTTGTCTCTTCCTGGGACTGTAGTTTGTCCTTGTTAAATGTTTTGCTGTTGCCTCAGAGATATCATACACTATTATGGACTTAAATATTTCATTTCATTTTGTTGCTTTTTGGATACTTTTAGACTGCACACAACAACTAAAAAGTTCCTTTCCCTGCCATATTCAGTCATCTGATTACTCCTTAAAAACACTCAGTATCTCTGGTGGCCTCCATTTCTTTTCTTGCTTTTTCACTTTTTTCTATATAAAGCTTCTATAAAGCTTTCTTCTCATTGCTGAAATTATTTCTTTCCAACCAAACCTGTTAAAATAGTTATTATGCTATTTTCTTTCATCTGATACCAATTCTATAGCCTCTATCTTTTAAAATGTTTTTTTTTATTTTCTTATCTTTTAGCAACTTTCCCCCTAGTTATTGTTAATTTACCTTTTCTGGATGGTACCATATGGGAAAAACCCCAAGCAAGTAAATGGTGTCAGTGTTTCCAAATGTGGATACATATTTTCTTTACCTTAAAGCAAGATGGAGTTGAGCTTTGTTATTGCTTTAGTTAATTTCAATTCACCACAGGCTTCACATCACTTACCAGCAATATCAACAAAACTGATTTTCCAGGCTTTTATGTCTGGCAGCTTGGTAGGGTTCTTTCTATTCTCTTCTTCCCTTAACCTCTTTCTTCTGCAGACAATTTGTACCAGAATGTTGACAAAAGTGGCTTTTCTTTGTTATATCACCTGTACCTCCTGGAAATAAAGGGTCACTGGACAGTTTTTAGTGTGCTAGTGCATTTTCCCTGTGGTATTATTTTAGCCCTTCTCATACTGTGTACTTAGAATTTTATTTTGGGTAAGAGCTTCCAGCTCTCTTTTCAATTCTCCAAGTTAGACAACCACTAAGTCCCACTCATCGAATGTCTAGAATGTGGAAGCATTCTGTTTCATAATTTCTTAATGTTAAAATAAATAAACTTTTTAATATTAGAATAATATACACCAATCATATCCCCCAATTATGTGCATGTTTGACTACAGAATAACTACATATCAGGGTTATTCATCTCAGACCCCAGTCCAAATATCAGAATTCGGTTGTAGTATATTTTGAATGAAATATTACTGATAATTCTAGGGCCTGTGCATCAGGAGATAAGAATATTTGGAAATAAGATAAAGGGAAAACTTGGCCTTTGTCCGTGGTTAAATACTAATTGGAGATAGACTGTAATCTGAAACTTTAGTGAACCAGAAGTCATAACCCATTTAGCCAGCATAGGAAAGCTGTGAAGAATGTATAAGGTTAGAGTGGAATGTAAGTAAATAATCCATTCTATGACAGATTTTTGATAAAATGCTTTGATTTCATCTAAATTTGTTCATATTTTACTTCCTATAAGAATACCAAGCAAAGAAATAATTCACACATTTTCAGCTTTTGCTAACAGTAGCTTTCAAAAGGCTCATATAATATTAGAATACTGGGGAAGGAAAAGTCACTGTTAAAGCACAAGTTTTCCCATCTGTCTTTATTTTCATATTTATAATTATGACTTTGTTGAACTTAGAAGACATTTTTACAGAAAATTGAATAAGGACTCTTATGAAAGCAATACCCAATGAGGAAAAACTAAAAACAATACCAGTATCCATATGTATTTAAGCCCCTTATTGTTCATAATAGTATATTTCAGAGCAGTCTTTCATATTAGTGGGCTATACTTTGCTATCTAATTTGAAGATAAGGAAAGAGTAGTCATTATCCTAATTTTACATTTTGTTGGACATTTAAAATAGATCACAAGAATGTATTCATATCATTGGTGTCTTAAACATTTCTAAAGTAGGCCTAAGAAAGGCATTCTCTAGAAGAATTAAGTAGGGTGCACTCATTCCACAGTTATTTCTCCGTTGCCTCCCGTAGTACTTCATCATGTTCAAAGGTGATGTGATCAAGGATCTTTGGCAATGTTACTTTGAGCACTTACGACACATTCTCAGGAAGCTTGAACTAACTTGAATATCCTGTGATAGATTTTTTTAGGTGCTTCATTTATTTTCTCAGTTCTGTTGAAGAGATCTGCGGATCTCCACAGGGTCATGAACCTTGACTGTGGGAAGTTTGCACTGAAGCCTATCGTTTTCTGTGCTCCATTAATACCAGTGATTGCATATTTCCCAGGAACAGTATTGGCATTGTCATCATCTAACCCATCTATACATTTGCCACTGATAATATTTTCCTTGCTCATACAGGTAAAAAAAAAAAAACGAGTTTTACAAAGAAATGGATCTCCAGAAGTAACAATGCCCCATTGGGTATCTTTCATCACCAAGTGAAACCTCCAGCACCAGGAATGGGTTATATCCAGTTAAGTCATTGGTCAAAGAAGCCCCGTGGACGCTTACACACAAGAAAAGGAATGGATCTCATTCTTGCTAAGAGACCATGTAGTAGAGTAAACAGGACATGGGTTGTTGAAACACAATCTAAGACTCCCTAGGTCTTTGATATTCAACAAGCTACTTAATCTTTTTAAAAGATATATTTATTTATTTTACCATATGGGTATTCTACCCATATGCATGTATGTGTACCACATGCATGCCTAATACGCACAGAAGGTGATAGGGAACTGAATATATGAATAGCAATGGGTACTGGGAACTGAACCCAGGTCTTCTGCAATAGCAGCAAGTGCTCTTTACCTCTCAGCCGTCTCTCCAGCCCCTAATTAATCTTTTTAGTTTTATTTGGCATATAATATCTATACTTATTTATGTGAAAATATTTTAATTTAAAAATGTTATACGACATAAAAAGATGAACTAATTAGCATTTAGCACTGCTCAAACTATCATTTTTATGTTAGAAAACTTGTCTAACTTCATTGAGTTATATGGTTGCATCTTGTACACTGTAATGGATATCATTCTGCACTATAGAGCTTCAGAACTATTAATATTTTCCCATATTCTAATCATAGTTTGTAACTGTTGTCCTCTCTCTTCTACTATCTCCCTTCCTTAGGATCTAGTGACTTTTCTTCTGCTCACTCCTCTGAAATTTATTTTCTCAGCTTTCACAAATGAGTGAGAACATATAGTACTTGCCTTCCCATTCCTGAGTTATACATTTTAACATAATGTCCTCCAGTTTCATTTGTCATAAAAGATAAGATTCATTCATTGTGTGGCTGAGTAATAGTATATTGTGAATATATATTGCATTTTTATCCACTCATCCATTATTGAGCATTAGTTGATTCTGTAGCTTAGATGTTGTGAATAGCACTGCTATAAACAAGGGAGTGCTGGCTACACATTGGTAGGTTGTTGATTCCATTTTCTTAGAACCCACACCTAATAATGGAATTGCTACTTCTCTTAATAGTTTTGGTTTTAGACTTTTGAGGAATCTGCACATTGTTTTTCATGATGGCTATATTAATTTGCATTCTGACCAGCTTTGTGGAAGAGTTCCTCTTTCTCTATAGCTTCCAAAACATAGGGGGGGTTATGTTGATAAGGCCAAGAGACCTCAATCCTACTAAGAGAACTACAGGCAACTCAGGAATGCTTAGCAGAGGAGGAATGGTCTACCCCAAGAGAAGAGCACAGCAACTGGTTCTTCAATACCAAATTATCAGCCTGAAAACATACATACAAGTAACATTATACAGGCTAGGCACATTCGATTTAGGAACATATGTTTATATACATATAGTCATATAACAACAATTAATGAAAATATGCATGTATTTATAAGAGAGGAAATGATGCAATTATATCATGATCTCAAAATAAAATAAATAATAGAAACATAGGGGAAACACTTCACACTGCTAGGTCTTTCTGAGAATCACTTCTGTTTCTATAAAAACTGTGGTAAATACAGCTTTCACCTTGCAAGGATGTTCTAAGTATTAAAGGCATGGTTTGTAATGTGCTTGGCAATTAAAAAACAATTAACAAACACAGATTATTATTATGGAAGCAAGCCAAAATATTAAAAAGGGGGACACAATAGGCAGCATTTTGGGGGTCCAAATCCTTACTCTGCTATTACCTATCTGCTTCCGAGTCAAGTTACTTTAATTTCCTTATGCCCCAGTATTATAATCTAAAATATAAGTATAATAATAGTACTTACCTCACCAGTAGACTTTAATTAATATTTCAAAGGACCAATGTTTGACACACTGGTCATTGTTTTCTTTTGGTTTGCCGTGATAAATCACAGACCAAAAGCCACTTGGGGAGGAAATGGTTTATTTTATCTCCTAGGTTATAGCCCTTCGTGATTAAAAATTCAGGGACAAAACAGAAGACAAGAAGTTGGAGGCAGGAACGGAAGCAGAAACCTTGGAGGAACAATACCTGTTGGCTTTCTACCCACGGCTTTCTCAGCTACCTATTTTCATTTTTGTTGTTTTTATTGAGCTAGCCTTCTGTTGTCTGATGTTTCTCTGTCCCACCAGGTCCCACATCCATTTAGTCCCAAAGAATCACACAGAGGTCTACATTAATTAAAAACTGGTTGGCCTAGTAGATCAGGCTTTTCTTATTAACCAATTCTTACATCTTATATTAGCCCATTATCCTTGTCTATGTTAGCCATGTGGCTTGGTATCTTTTTTAGCGAGGCAGTCACATCTTGCTTGCTATGTGTCTGGCTTCCTCCACGTCTGGGTGAAGGCTGCAGACTGAATCTTTCCTGTTCCCAGAATTCTCCCGTTCTCATTGCCCCACCTCTACTTCCTGCCTCGTTGCCCCACCTGTACTTCCTGCCTGGCTACTGGACAATTAGAATTTTATTAAAATACAATTTGCAGGGTACAGACTTGTCCCACAGCACCCTTCTCTTCCTCCCCTCTTTCTTTCTACCATCTCCCGTGATCCCCTTCCTCCCAATTTACTCAGATCTTGTCTCTTTCTCCTTCCTATGTAGATCCATGTATGCCTCTTTTATGGTCCTCTTTGTTTTCTAGCTTCTCTGGGGTTATGGGATAAAGGCTTGTTTTTTTGTTTTGTTTTGTTTTATGTCTAAAAGTGACTTATGAGTGAGTACATATTATATTTGTCTTTCTTGACCTAGGTTACCTCATTCCTCATGTTTTCTTTCTAGATTCATCCAGTTTCCTCCAAATTTCAAGATGTCATTTTTTACCACTGAGTAGTACTCCATTGTGTAATTGTACCATTTTCTTTATCCATTCTTCAGTTGAGGGGCATGTAGGTTGCTTCTATTATGAATATTGCTATTATGAATAATGCTTCTATGAACACAGTTGAGTATATATATACATACTTGTTGTATGATTGAACATCTTTTTGGTATATGCCCAAAAGTGGTGTCGCTGGGTCTTGAGGTAGATGTTGATTGTCTCCTAATTATCTGAGAAATTGCCATACTGATTTCCAAACCAGCTGTACAAGATTGCCCTCCCACCAGCAGTGCAGGAGTGTTCCCTTTACCCAACAACATCTCCAGCATAAGTTGTCATTAGTGTTTTTGATCTTGGCCATTCTGACAGGTGTAAGATAGAATCTCAGAGTTGTTTTGAATTGCATTTCTCTGATAGCTAAAGATGTTGAGCATTTCCTTAAGTGTCTTTCAGTCATTTGAAGATTTTTCTATTGAGAGGTCTTTATTTAAGTATGTACTCCATTTTTTATTGGATCATTTGTTCTTTTGATGTCAAGTTTCTTGAGTTCTTTGTATNTTTTGATCTTGGCCATTCTGACAGGTGTAAGATAGAATCTCAGAGTTGTTTTGAATTGCATTTCTCTGATAGCTAAAGATGTTGAGCATTTCCTTAAGTGTCTTTCAGTCATTTGAAGATTTTTCTATTGAGAGGTCTTTATTTAAGTATGTACTCCATTTTTTATTGGATCATTTGTTCTTTTGATGTCAAGTTTCTTGAGTTCTTTGTATATTTTAGAGATCAGTCTTCTGTCCAATGTCGGGTTGGTGAAAATATTTTCCCATTCTGTTTGCATTGGCACAGGAGGTCAGCTACCTATATTCAACGCAGAACCAAGTATCCAGGCATGGAACCTCCCACAGTAGGCTGGGCCCTCCCACATCAGTAATTAATCAAGAAAATGTCCCCACTATGTCCACACAGGCCAATCTGGTGGAGGCCATTCCTTAGTAGAAGTTTCTTCTTCCCGTGTGACCCTAGTTTATGTCAAGTTGACAAAAATTAACTAGTATCCACATTTAGCAAGTGTATTATATATATGTATATACACACACACACACATATATATATATATATATATATATATATTTCTTAGCTTTTCCATTTCAGAAAGCCAAGACTAGGCAAGATAGGTAGGTAGGAGACCACTGGTGAACCTCATCTGAGTATTTTTTCACTGAATTGAAAATAATACTTAGATCTTTACATATATTAAAGGTTCTTTGCTACATGCCAAATAATACTTAGGTCTTTACATATATTAAAGGTTATTTGCTACATGCCAAATAATACTTAGGTCTTTACATATATTAAAAGCTATTTGCTATGAATACTCTGAGAGGTAGGTACTATTATTATTATCAATACAATTTTACAATACAGTAAGTTGAGAAATATAAATTAAACAGCACTCTGTGGTCATATGTTTAATATGTTATTAATGATTCCATTTCATGTTTCTTTATTCCAATATCTATGTTCATATCCCTCTGTCATCTTTTTCATTAAGTTGTGTGCTTGACCTGGGACATCACAATTCATGATCTTTTCCAATAAGATGGAATAGCTATTATGATTTATAAATAATTTATTTATAACTATGTGATCACATCCCACAACTACTATCTTCCTGATTAGTGGCAAGTTTACTCATTTCAAATAAGTTTCAGATCTATACATTTTGAAAGTCAACTGTGTACTTTTGCCAGTTTAGGTCATGCCTGTCCACCAGCTCTGTGCCAATTCAATTATTGTTTTTCATTATCATATGAAGTTTTTGCATGCAGTTTAGGAAAGTCAAGTTTCTTGAGCACAGAAGGACATGCCAAGTACTCTCAGTTAGGAAAGAAGCCATTCTACTATCAATTCTTTTTGCCCTAAAATGATAATTTATCTACTAAAATCGTGAACATCATCTATGGCTGGCTCCTCTGAAGATGTGTTGATTTGAAATTCATAATGTGTGCTGCTGGCAGTGTTAATGTTGAGAAATCTCATGGCATTGCTTAGAAAAAATAAAAGTGATGTTTCCCCTGGCAACATGAAGAAGCCATTCTTAGCTTAGTTTGACTTCTTGTGCATTGACTGTCATCTCCAGATAGTTGTAGCCCCTAGTACATAAATATATCATGGGTATAGTATACCATTCTCTAGAAAGAAGATGTGAACAAATGGTGATTCAACTCACAGGTAGGGGCATCTATGAGTGGTCAAAGAAACAATTACACCTGCATCTACCTTAGTTAAACAAATGAAGTTAAGTAGGATTTCTGCAGAAATATGGACAACTTGTACCTCCACTGTAACAAGTCCATCACCCCACATCAACTCTGAGCAATTGCTAACTCATTTCATGCCCTTGAGAAGACTATATTTTGCTCTAGAATGTGCCCTGTAAACATGTGAAGGCTTCTTGAGGGTAATCATATCTGTTCTGGTTTCAAGATGCTAATGGCCATGACTTCTTAAAAGACAGATACCAATCTTGACTTGTTGCTTTAAGAAATAAGTGACCAAAGCGGGTAAGTCTTCTCCCTATAATCATGATGGGACTGTATGAAGTAAGTGATCAAATGGTAAGTCTTCTTCTTCCTATAGTCATGATGGGACTATATTATTTGTATGCTGAAAGGAGTCCCTTCACCTTGAAAAATGATAAAAGTAACCAAAAATTGGTCTTAGACCATCTGTTGCAATACCATAAAGTAGTATTAGTTATTTCTTTGTAGATTGTATTAAGTGAAAACACTTTATACTAGATAACCTGTGAGGTGGCTTCCAGATGAAGATTAAAACAAAACAAAAGAAGAACAAAAAAAAAGTCAGTCTGTGAAGATGATCCAGCGGTAGAGTGCTGGGCAGTCAAGTGTAAGAACCTGGGAGTTTGATTCCCAGAACCCACATAAAACCAGGTTCTCTAACAGTTGTCTGTAATCTAAGTGCCCCTACCACAATAGAAGAGGTAGAGACCAGAGCCTTCCGGGAAGCACATGGGCCTGCTAGCCTGGCATATGAATTGGAACAAAAAGATAGAAGTCACAGACTGGCACCAGAGATTGTCGTATGACCTCCACGTGTAGCTACACACATACATGCAAATATACACATGTATCATGCACACGTCAGAGAGATTAAACAAATAAGAAATCACAAGGCATATTGATCTATCACATGATAGATGTGAAGCAATCCATGAAGTACAGGAACAGTGGTCTAATAAAATGATTTTTATTAAACTAAGTATTTTTAATAATTTAATATTTAAATAAAAGTTGTATAAATGGTACAGCATGTTCCAACACACCCTTCATTCAGTTTACTCCCAAAGTTAATATCTTGTATACTACAATACATGTATCAATACTAACATATTAATAGTAATATACCAGGCATGATGATACACACCATTAATCCCAACACTCAGGAGGCCTAGATTTTTATATTTCTGTGAGTTCAGGGCCAGCCTGGTCTACAGAGCTAGTTACAGGATAGCCAGGACTGTTACACAGAGAAACCCTGTCTCAAAAAAAAGGAAATTCATATTACTATGAGCTAAGCCATACTTTGTTCAGGCTTTCCCAGTTTTGCAACTATTGCTTTGGTGCTATTTCAGGGTCCACACAGGATAGCACAATACATTTAATCATCTTGTCTTTGTAGTCTTCTCTGATCTCTGAAAATATTTTAAGCTTCATTTTTGCAACCTTATGGTATTTTAACAGTCAGTCCCCATGGGTCATGTATCTTAATGACAACATCACTGACTTTCAACAACTTAACCTTATTCACAAATTTGGCAAAGAATTGGTGAGAGCTTACTTACAAATGCTGTCCTGAAAGTATCATTTGACAAAATTCAGTCTCCAAAACCCTGTAAGTACCCTGCTAATTCCTCTCTTTTGAACTACTGCTGACACAATTACATGATTCAGTCATCCAATGAATGTAATAATCCCTTCTATGACATCTAGTAAGCACTGGCACAGGTCTATGTAACACCTTCCACCTGCCTCTCTGCACAAATCTACTGATTACCTCTCAAGATAAAACTGTGTCATCTGCTTTTGAATAGTTTGTACTGTTTATAAAAGACTTTATTAAATTGAACATTAATCTGGTCCTTCCCAAGTCTTTATTTATCCTATTTATTTCCTGTAGAGAATCAAGATACTAGAATCTAGTATAATCTAGTATAATACTATTATAGTCTAGATAAACTCCTTATATAATCCAAACCCAGACATATTGGATTCCCCAGAGAGAGTGGTTTTAGCTACATTCAATTGGTTCTAGATTTCCCCACTAGGACTGCTGGTTAAATATCTCAGTTTGAATATATGATTCAGTCTTAAGGCCTTAAATTCCTTATTCTGTAAAAAAATCTTTATAAGATTATTACAAAAAATAGATGAGTTAACAAAAGTTGAAGCACCTAGCCCACTAATGGGAACAGGTGTAGAGAAGATGCTTGAAAAGTGATTATATATATATA
>LOJH01053217.1:3594-15005 GCA_001685095.1 Ellobius talpinus
TGTGTGTGTGTGTGCATAATCTCTGTAGATCTCTGCACTTACTCCCATTTGCTCCTGGAGTAGTATCTTTGATGATGAATGGACAACTTACAGATCTTCTCATGTCAAATAAATTAAAATGTACAGATGAAGACTCCATGGAGACACCAGCTTGACCTCTCCACATTCAATGAGCTGTGTGACTGTTGTCCTTGACAACTGGGCCTGTTGTCAGTTGCTAGCAGGTGTCTCTCTCTATTACCATTGCCCTGGGTTGTTTAGAGATCTTTCTTGGACCCTCTTAGGCAACAACTTAACCGAATGTTACTAAATCCCACCACAGGAAGACTCCTAGATACAAAAGATAGCCAGTTCAGACTTCATATGCTCCACTACTAGAAGCCCTCACTAGAATCACCCTCTTAGATTACAGGAAGTTTCCACTGAACTATGTATCTATACCATCCCCCAAGTGTCCCCAAATCCCAGCAGTCCTCAAACATCCATACCTTCCCTCTCTCTGACCTGATCCCTCCAGCTCCTGATCCAACCTGCTCTCAGTCCACCTTCAGAAATACTAGTTCCACTTCCCAGAGTGGTTTGTGATTGTCCCATAGCCCTCCTCTTTATCTGACCTTTCTGGGTCTGTGGAATCTAGTGTGGTTATTACTTAACAGCTAATATCCACTTATAAGTGAATACATGCCATATTTGTCTTTCTGGGTCTGGGTTACCTCACTCAGGATGATTTTCTTTTCTATGTCCATCCATTTGCCTGAAAATGTCATGATGTCATTTAATACAAATATCTGAATAATCTGTCATTGTGTAAAAGTGTAAATGTATAAGATTTTCTTTATTCAATCATCAGCTGAGGGACTGGTTCCAGTTTCTGTCTTTTATGAATAAAGCCACAATGTGCATAGTTGAGCAAGTGCTCTTGTGTAAGAATGGAGAATTCTTTGAGTATATCCCCCAAAGTAGTATAGTTGGGTCTTGAGATTAAGTCCAAGTTTTCTTATAAAAGGTCATATTGATCTCTATAGTGGCTGGACAATTTTGCATTTCCACTAGCAACATTCAAGAACAGGAAAGTCTGTCAAGTGACAGTTCACTTAATGAATATCATAGGAAGGTGTGGATGTTTTTCTTTATGCCATCAGGTACCAGGATTTTATTATAACAATCCACCTGTGTGTTATTGAAACAAAATTTAGTATAACTTATATGTTACATATATAAGTATGAAAAATAATTTTTATTTGTAAAAGTGACTTTCCACATTGGTTTTTTGGTAAAAATAGAAAGATAATGGAAAATTACATAAAGTGAGTGAAACAGGTAAATACTAAAATTCTATTGAAGAACTGAGAGAATAGAAATCCTCATTTTTAACCTGTGTAAGTTTATAAACTAAACAATATTTTGATGTGGGAGTCCCCTCTGTGTACTGTGATTACCATTAATAAATGAAGAAATTGCATTGGCCTGTTGATAGGGTAGACTTAGGTAGTCAGAGAAAACCAAACGGAATGCTGGGAGAAAGGAGGTGGAGTCAGAGAGAAGCCATAGAGCCACCGGAGACACAGGCTGGGAATTTTACCTGGTAAGCCACAGTTTCATGGTATACATAGATTATTAGAAATGGGTTAAATTAATATGTAAGAGTTAGCCAATAAGAAGCTAGAGCTAATGGGCCAAGCAGTGATTTAATGAATGTAGTTTTGTGTGATTATTTTGGGGCTGAGCTAACTGGGCGGCTGGGAACTAACAAGCAACCCTTCCCCCAACAATATTTTGTGTCTGTTTTACTTTTAGAGCTTAGACTGATGGGCTGTGCTTAAATATTGCTTAAATTTTTTATGTTAAATCATTCATCTACTAAATAATAAAGTGTGTGTTGAACTTCTTTTTGCTTGTCTCTGGTGACTTTTTAATGCAAACAAGACACTATAGAACAGAAGGTGAAACAGTTTGTAGGTAACTACATAACATAGGGTGCCATTATTATGTCAGATAATTGATATTTTATATATATTTGCCACTCACATAATAATTTTCATGTAAATAGCTGGGCTCCTCAGATGATCAGTTTTGGCACTTGAATAAGGTACAAAGGGATATACAGCAATTGTGGTTACTGAATGGGAAGTCAGAATGCTTTGATAAAATGTTACATGAACTTTATGTGCTAATTTCAGTCACTTGTTTTTTGTAGTTAGGAAATTATGCCAGGTGGTGGTAGTGCATGACTTTAATCCCAGCACTCAGGAGTCAGAGGCAGGTGGATCTCAGTGAGTTCGAGGCCAGCCTGGTCTACAGAGTGAGTTCCAGGACAGCAAAACCTGTGGTGCAGAGAAACCTTGACTCCAAAAAAAATAAACAAACAAACAAAAAACTCATATGATCTACATATAATGTTTGTTTGTCTATTTATCATTTTATATTTTTTGTTTTTGTTGACTATATGATGAAATGGCAGGGAACTTTCTAATGTTCTACAAATGTGATAATAACTGGCCCCTCAGTAAATAGAATGTTTCTTAGTTTTGTCACTAGCAGATATAATGGCAGTTTTAACTTTTAAATAAAATGGTTGAAATTTTCTTCATACTGAATTATTTGCTCCTGATTTGACCAAATCCATTATAAGTGTTAAAACGTCTTATTTCATAAAATGCTATCATATTTTTTTTTAAAATTTTAAAATACTTCTAATTGAAAAAATTGAATTATTTTATTTTTCATTTTCCTTCATCCAGTCTCTCTCTCCTGCCTTCTCTTGAGCTCATCCCTCCTGCTTCATGTTGATAACCTCATTGTCTTTGATTATACCTGATGTTTGTGTGTATGTGTGTATGTGTGCAAGTATACAGAAGAAATACAACCTACTGAGCACACTTTGATTTTTGTGTGTCTTAGGGCTGACCACCCTGTACTGAACAACAAGTAAGAGACTTATATTAAGCTAGGGTAATTTGCTTTCTCCCAGCATGCTTCTCTCATTATTAAGGAAAACAATGATACATGTCAATCATCCATAAACAGTGATATACTTATTAATATGCATATGCTGTATTATACCTCTATATGTATGAAACCTACAAATTAAACAAGCAAAGTAAAAATATAAAAGTACTTAGAAATTATTAATAATTCCAAAAGGAAAAATAAAAAAATACAAACACAGGAAAGTTTTTCTCAAAATTATCTGCTAGAAAATAATTGAATTTTTTATTAAATGTTCAGCATGGAGTTGGGTTGATGGGGAGATAGTGGGAAGAATCTGGGAGGGGTTGGGATGGGGCAATCATGATCAGAATATATTATGTAAAAATAATTTTTTCAATTGAAAAAAATAAATGCTCACAGATTATACCACCATATCCTTAAACTCTCAACTCAAAATCTGCTTTTAGCTATTCCATTAATTACTACTACTTCTTAATGACTGGTTAAGCTATTGGTGATTGATCTCATTGGAATACGACTTCAGCATTTGAAACAAATCAGTCTGTGACAGTCTTTATAAAGCAGGCCCATTACTAGCTATTGCAGTGAGAATGCATGTGTAGAAAATTGTACAAATCACTTTGAAAACATATTTTAATGAACTCTTAGAAAATTTAATACATTGTATTTCAATCATATTCACCCAGTCTCCTATGTCCTCCAAGACCCACTCTCTACTTCATACTCAACTTTGTGTCATCTTTACATTTTTTTAAAAAAATTTCTTCATTTATATACCAAACACAGTTCCCTTTCCCTCCCCTCACCAATTGTTCCTCCCTCCCTCTCAATCCTCCCCCATTCACTTCTCCTAATGGGTAAGTCCTTCCATGGGAGTCAACAATGCCTGGCAGCTTAAGTTGAGGCTCTTACCACAGCACTTGCATCAAGGTTAAGCAAGGCATCCCACCATAGGGAATGGACTCCAAAACGCCAGCTCATACATCACAGATAGATCATTTTCCCTTTCAGGGGCCCCTCAATAAGAACCAATATGTCTCATTAGTGTTGCTGCATACTCATAAGTGCATGGCCATCACTGAAGCACATTCATTTGACCAGGGAATACAGTTTAATGAAAGCTACATCCATGTAGAGTAAACCAATACATTGCACAGTCAAGGAAATTAGTGTAAGGTACACCGTTGTTGGCCTCATATTAAAATGTAATGAAATTGTTTTAATGATTTGGTATTGCAGAAGTAGGAGTAATTTCAGAGTCCAAAGTGCTAACTGCTAGATCATGGAACCAGACAGAATATTTGTTAGTGCTGAGAGGTGAAATACTAACTTCACCTATGATATAAATATTTTTAAATTATCTTCAGAGCAAATCAATTTCCATTTTTCTCATAAAAATCTACTACAGTTATGAAATGTGTATTGTGTTCATTTTATTTATTTATTTCATGTGAATTAGTTCTTTGCCTGCAGTTATGTCTGTGTGAGGGTGTCAGATCCCCTGGAACTATAGTCACAGACAGCTGTGAGCTGCCAAGTGGGTGCTGGGAATTGAGCCCAAGTCCTCTGGAAGGGCAGACAGAGCCCTAACCACGGAGCTACTCTTTTTCCTTTTTTCTTTTTTGTATGTTTGTTTGAGTCAGGGTTTCTGTGTGTAGCCCAGTTTTCCTTGAACTCACTTTGTAGATAAGTCTAACCTCAAACTCAGAGATCGGCCTGCTGATGGCCTCCTGATTTCTGAGATTAAAAACTTTGTTATTTATAAGAGGATTTTATATTTTTGCCTACTAAATTAAAGTACTGACATATGTTAATAGTGTCACATAAACAATGATATATAATCTTATCCATAATACCATATTTAATAAAGTATATTCTTTGACCTTTGAATATGTGGGAATTGAAACAATCAGATGCAAACTAAAACTGGAGTTCCCTAAAAAGATTAAGTTGTAGGCAAAGAGAAAAAATGTCAAGTAAACTGACATGAGAAATCTTGTAAAGATGTTTAAATATTCTGACTAAATGTATATGCACATACATCATATATAACATATATATATACATTTTTGTACAATGTATTTTTGTCATATTTCTTCCTTTTTCCAAACTTCTCCCAGATCTCCCTTCACCATCCATGTAGAAATGAATATTCTTTTTCTCTCTTTATAAAAAATAAAAACTGAAACCACAAAATCCCCAAACAAAACCAACCAATGAATCAATCAAACAAACAAATTATGGAATTCACATATGTATTGGCCAGCTATTCCTCTGTGTGTGGCCTTCCCTAGGAAGTGGTTGATGTATGTAGCATTACTCCATGAAAGAAAATTGATTTCCCTCCCCCAAAAGCTATAAATTATAGTCTCTTGGTTAGGTGTGGAACTTTAAGTCCATTTTCCCTTATCCATACTGACATATTTTTTTCTCATTTGAACTGGTGTTGGCCTTTCAATCTGTCATGGTCTTTGTGAATTTGTATGTACACTGGCCCTTCTAAGTCTGAAAAATGTTGTTTCCTTAGAGTCATTCATCACCTTCGGTTCTTACAATCTGTCCACCTCCTCTTCTACATGGACACCTGAATCTTTCAGAGAGGGATGTGTTACAGGTATCCCAATAAGAATACAAACCCAAAGACTTTCACTCTCTACTTCTTGTTTGGTTGTGGGTTTCTGTGTTAATTGCCATCAACTGCAAGAACTTCTCTAATGAGGGTTTAGTGATGCACTGATCTATGCATAAAGCAATATTCTATTAGTAGTCATTTTATTATTATGCTCATTTATTACAAAAAAGAGTTTTTCTTGTGCTTATGACCTATTTTGTTCCAGCTTCTTGGTCTCATTTACAATGTATGGTGTGGGATCCATTTCATAGAGTTGTCCTTAAATCCAATAAAATAGTGGTGGATTTTTCTGGAACTAGTTTATGTAACTATTACACAAGTGGGCATCTCATGCACACAGGTTGTAATTACATATCATGTTTTAAGATTCTTGTGAGATTGATGGTTACTTAACTTTCAGAAATGATCATTAGCCTAAAGGTTTGAAGCTTCCAGTTGAATAGCAGTTAGATCTCTCCATGCTATGTGTCAGAAGTGTGTGGTGCCATCTGTAACATGGTCTTTTGTTGATGATTACAATAAAATAGTCCCTCCTTAGCACAGAATGGAGTATAATAAAGAGTTCTTTATTGGGGAGGAGACTCACAGATCAACAGTCCTCTGCATGAACAGGGAACAAATCCAGCAGCCAAAAGAGATGCACACATTTCTACATCTGTTTTTGTAGCACCCAAGGCCACATCAAAACTGGTCAAGCATCTCATAGGCCATTGGATGAAGAAGTTCCCCTATCACTTCCCTGTTTTGTCTAAACAAGACTGTTCCAAACCCAATATCTAAATATATACTATATCAAGTATAAAAATTAGAATTACAACTAGCATAAACAACATTAAGCAAGAAACATATATTAAATGTTTCAATAATTTTGCTCTCCTAGGAGTCTAAGTCTTGTATTAGAAGTGGTTTGGCTAAGTCATGAGAGGAATTCAACTATGACTAGTCTTCAACCCCATCAAATACCTGAGAAGAAAAATAATATTACTTATTGTTACTAAATGGGAAGTCCCAAAAGCAACTTCCAAAATATCCAATAAATGACAGAGACAACTGGCTACCTGGCCAATCACCCAAAGTCTCATTTGCAACATTGGGACAACAAATTTTGACTAAGGCCTAGAGTAACTGATGAACCATTTTCAGAGGCAGGATAATTTTCAAAACTCTTTTACCCTGTCTTGGTAATGTTTGGCAGTCTTTTTTTCTTGTATCCTGCTTGTCCAGTACAGACACCATGCATTTTGTCAGTGGTCGGATGCATAGGCAGTTCTTTTCCCAAAGGCCAGTTTTGCCAAAAAGAAAACAAGCTCCAAGTGCCGAGTCTTTGGTACCTAATATTCTCTTGGGCGCTCTTAGAAGCAATCGTGTCTCACATTGACAGAACCCTAAATAATTTAAATGACTTATTTTACAGTTCTTTGAAGTGGTTGAAAATTACCTATCTATGAGGAATACAATCTCTATGTATCTAAGGAATCTGAATAGTCTAACTGTAAGTATGACAAGCATGGATGACTTTGACCTATAATTCTTAACACCTATATAGCCTAAAGAGGAAGGCTTCATATTATAGTACTAAACACTCTTTAAACAACTGTGCAGAAAATGATGACAATGACCTCAAATGAAAACAATGTATAATATCTTGATCAGATGTAGAAATGTATAGTACAATATGGTAAATGTATCCTAAAATTGTATCAGTAAACAAAATATCTTAAGCAGAGGTAGAAACATACATGCATACAATATGACAAAATAACTTTGCATATGTGTAAAAATATTGTAAGCAGAAATAGAAGCATATTCAATAGAACAAATACATTTTCAGTTTGTATCAATACACAAGAATATATACCAAGTAAATTGTCTATAAATAATAGCTCACAAGCATTCATTCTATTATTCATTATTATTATTAATATGAGTAAGCCCCACACTAATTTACCTATTATTCCATCCAGGTTTTTTTGAAGTATAATAAAGGGTTTTTAATTTAGGGAGAGACTCACAGATCAACAGTCTTCTGCACTAGTGAGGAATAGGGACCAAATCCAGCAGCCAAGAGAGATGCACATGTTTCTACATTTGTTTTATAGTACACAGGGCCATGCTCAATGTGGTCTAGCATCTCGAAGGCCATTGACTAAAGGCATTCCCCCAGCAGTCTTTTTGTCAAGTTCTTCAGGGTAGAGAAGAACATTAGCAATAGCCTGTAGTGTTTAGGGAGTTCTATAGCAACACTTTGGCCAATAACTCAAAAAAGTAACTCATTTCTGGCACTAGAGATTTTATTTGATATAATGAATATGATGTGTAGTTGGGTCACTATATGTTAAATAAACTTAAATTCACACACACACACAAACTATCTACTGTAGTAGTTTTACAAAGGGCATTTCAAAAGACCTTCATATATATGTATATATCCCAATGAATACCATACTTTAACTTGTCTTCCTGTTTCCCTTCCCATTTAATCTTACTATTCTAATTTTATTCTTTACCACTTTATAACATTGGAAGATACCCTACTATATACACATCCCTTAATAGATAATATATTAGATTAAATAATATAATAGATAATATATACAATATTATATATATATATGTAATATATAATATTGCATATTATAATTTATAGCACTATATGATAGAATATACAATATAAACATATGTCTATGCTTATTTGTAACAATAACAATTAAGATGAGGTCACAAATTTGTAAAGCAGGACATTCATGTGAGAACTTGAATGGGAAGAGGGAGGAGTCACAATGTTACAACACAGGACTTATATATGATATACCGAAAAACTTAGAGTAAACAAGGAACCTACACACACACACCCCCACACATATATACCCCTTTCTATCTTAGAACAGCACTCTCTCAAATACGCACGGCTTACCAAAATGAGCCACAAAAAACAGATAGTTAAATGTTTTGTTGAGAATCCACTCTGCAGGCTACTAATTTGCCATGCAGTTTCTTGTTGAAATTTGTGTGGGGGCTACTTCGTGATTAGACACTGAACCAACTAAATGCAGGGATAAGAACAAGTCAATAAATGGTGGGTGTGTGTGTTAGATATATACAGGACATTATGCTTAGTGGCAGAAGGCATATACTTGTATAGGGATGACAAAATTGATGAAATCTTTGTATTAGAGAAATTAGACAGTCCAATGGAGAAAGACAAAAATATTAAAATTCAAATAAAATGGCAAGAATGTTATGTTTTTCTTGTAGTAAATTTGCTTGTGATCGCATATTGCAATCCAAAAGTAAGTAGAATGTGAGCTTATCAAATAGATTCTGTAAGTAAACAGCACTGTAATGCACTAGCAAAGGCTCTTTCATATGAAAGGATATTTCATATAAAACTGGATGTTTTCACAATAGCTTCAAAAACTTGAAAGGAACTAGAAAAAGCATCAAACATCATATGTTATTGAGAAAGTAATTAAATTATATTGATGAGCACAAAATTAAAACAAATATGTTGACACACATTTCTTCTGTAGACAATGTTCATTTTTAAAGGTAGAATTCTCATTCCAAATAAATTATAATAAATCATAATAGATTTCATGGCTATATTTGGCAAATGATGAAATTAAACACATAGTAAAGTTACTTAAGAAATAACTTATACTTGTTTGGATTACAGTTTCCTCCTGCATGATGTAGAGTTTCTGAATGGTCTTTCTCCAGACCACGTTATCAGATTAAAACATGAAAGGAAAATACATGTAGATAATGCAATTAAATGTATATAAATTTGCATGTTAGCAAATGAAACTTCAGCATATCCTTTATGATCCGTTAAAAAGGCTCTGGGCTGCTTTGGAACAAAGCTTAACCTGACATAGAAAATGCAGTGCTTTCAAGAAGCCAACTGAGCCTGTTTGTTTGTTTGTTTATTACTACATACAAAACCTAAAATGAGTGTATATGCTGTGTATTTTTAAAAATTGTTGAGGCATAACATTCAAAATGATTGCATTAACATCTATTCTTCAGAGAATTTAAGAAACAAAACATTCTCTTCAGACAAAGAGAGATGCTGCACAGGTGATATTTGCAACAATGTTCAATGTGGAGTTCATAACTGGGAATTTTGGGAATGGATTCATAGCAGTGGTGAACATCATGGACTGGGTCAAGAGAAGAAAGATCTCTTCAGTGGATCAGATCCTCACTGCTCTGGCCATCTCTATGATCACTGTGCTGTGGACAGCGTACATAATTGTATCAATATTTTCAATGTACCATGATGCAGAAGTGACTATGAAAACAGTGAGAATTAATAATCTTATCTGGGTAATTTCAAACCATTTTAGCATCTGGCTGGCCACCATTCTCAGCATTCTTTATTTTCTCAAGATAGCCAATTTTTCTTACTCTATTTTCCTCTACGTAAGGTGGAGATTTACAAAGGTGGTTTCAATGGCATTGCTGGTTTCTCTGTCCCTCTTGTTTGTAAATATTTTAGTTACCAACATACACATACATATTTGGATGGATCATTTGAAAGCAAATGTATCTTACAACTATAAATTAAAGAATTTTACACACATTCCTAGACTTCTTGTATTAACAAATATCATGTTCACATTAATACCTTTCGCTGTGTCCACAACAATGTTTTTTCTGCTTATCTTCTCTTTGTGGAAACATCTGAAGAAAATAAAGCACATTGCCTAAAGCTCCCAAGACCCCAGCACCATAGCTCACATCAAAGCCTTGAAAACTGTGGTTGCCTTTCTCCTGTTGTATGTAATTTTTACTTTCTCTCTTTTTGTACAACTTTGGAGCTATGACTTTGAAGAGAAAAATTTTTTCCAATATTTTTACGCTGTTGGTATAATTTTTTTTCCATCACTTCATTCGTGTGTCCTGATTATGGGAAACAGCAAGCTGAGGCAGACCTCTCTTCTGGTACTGTCTGTGTTATGGTGCAAGATCCAAAGATGGGTACCCTTGTGTCTCTAACATACTAGTCAGGGGATAATTTTGCATAATTTCAATAATGATTGCTTCATAAGAAATTACTCTTAATTTTCAATGTATATGTTGTAAATATACTTGCATTCTGTAAGAAGTAAGTGATATAGAAACAGTAAACAATTTTGAGAAGAATGAGAATATGAAACATCTATATGTAAGAATATTTTACTAATAAAATTTCAATGGCTGTAAACGGAGATTTTAAAATGATTAATTAATAATATAGAAATACAAATATTGTCTATGGATTTTTATTTTAGCTGTTTAAGCGTGAAAACCTGAGGTCAGCTCCCTAGCACACAACTAAAAGTCAGGCACAGCCAGCACTTAGAAATCAAACACAGGCAGGTCCCGAGATATCTGACTGAGCAGTCTAGCTGAAACGGCAAACTCCAGTTTTAAATGAGAGACCCTATATCAAGAAAATAATATTTAATTTTAGAAGTAGATATCCTGTGTACACCTCTAAACACAAAGACATATACAAACAAGGACACCCACATACATATGCATGATGCACATACATTTAAATAATGATATAATAATGAAATTACAAGTAAATGAGCACACCTATAAAACAGTAACAATGAAATTGATGAATTTTATACCCATAAAATAATTTCAAATCTAGAAAAATTGCTTAAGTTCTCATAAAATTTTCTGTATAGTCTTACAAATCAAATGATTTTTAGATATTCTCAGATTCATATTGGCATTTTACTCAGTTACTCTATGGGTGTTAGTTTCACAATGAAAAACAATGAATCTTGTATAACAATATTGGGAATATATATTTATAATTGGATGTAAG
>LOJH01053221.1:0-12221 GCA_001685095.1 Ellobius talpinus
AGAAGAAGAAGAAGAAGAAGAAGAAGAAGAAGAAGAAGAAGAAGAAGAGTAGGAAAATGGTTGGGGGAGAGAGGGAAAGTTAAAGAGGAGGAAATGGGAACAGGAAAGGAAAGGATCCCTCCCAAAATAGTACATTTTCTTCTCTGAAAAACTTGAAAAGGAAACTTGACCCCTTGGCTGGTCTTGGTGCAATCCACAGAATGAAGATCTCCCCGGCAGTCTATGGTGACCAACACTTCCTAAGGCAGAAGCCAAAAGAAGGCCAGTGGCCTCCCGCCAGCCAGCAGCCTATGAAGAGGACAGAGACCCCTAGTGTTTCCCCAGTAGCCTTCAGGCTGAGCAGAATTGCCAGCCCAACTCTCCGAAGCTCCTTCTAGCAGCTGTTCCACATCTGGTTCTGCCATACTGACTGGGAGGCAGACATCTCCCCTTCTCCCCAGCCAACTCAGCACAGACCTCTGGAATCTTACATCTAAATCCCAGTGTGAGTTTGAGGTCATGGTCTAAAACCACAAGGCAGTGACTCTGGTCTTCTGAAGGGATACATTTTCTTAACATCTGCTGAGTTTACTTTCGGGTAAGTCCGGCGGCTTTGCATGTGGGATATATGAAACTCATGACATAGCCCAGCAACCCCAGTCAACTCTCACAATCCAATTAGTAAATAAGTGCCGCTGTAATTTAAGGACAAGCCACTATCCTTGCTATTTCCCCTTGACACTGAGATAGTAAGTGATACTGTGGGAACCCTGAAGTGTGCCCTGTGTAGACCATCAGCAAAAGGCAAGATTGCCTCCTCAGAGGCTGCTCTGCCCTGGAAGATTGGAATTTGGGGAGGATGCATTCGGAAGTGATTCTTTTCCCCCAGGGATGACAACTCTCAGTATCACATAAGAAATGAAATTGAAGCATTGATCTTATTCTTCAAATATAGGATAGCTTCAATATTAAAATTAACATATAAATTTAGCATCCATCTTCTTCCCACCTTCCTCCTGCTGAGTAAATGTGCATAGAGAGAATGAATCACTGAGACAGTATGCAGTGAAATCAAGTTCATTTTTCAAATACATTGGTTCAAATGCAGCCAGAGCCTGTTTCATGGGCACCCGACAAATGTTCCCAAGATGCCCCCCCTCACTGCCTTTGTCCAGAGGATACACAGGGCAAGCAAGAGGACCTTGACAGGGGAGTCTCTGAGAAGCAGATCCTAGACTATCTGGCTGCTGCACTTTCTTTCCGACTGCAGGCTTTAAGTTAACTAGCAACCTCCACCAATGGTTCAGTTACCCATGCCTTCCTCATTCCTGTTACCCTACCTGACCGTCTACTATGATTTAGGAGCTCCTACATGTCTTGTCTCTTGATTCATCCACGAATCTACTTTCACCCCCACTGTGAAGATTGCTGCTACTTTTCCAAAGTCAAAAGCAGCAAGGTAAAATTTACTCTCAGATGTCACCAGTAAACTGGGAATTACGAATAACTGGAAGGTTCCATAGCCCCAGTAAGACCAGCTGTCCCCCTGGGAAGAAAGGGTACCACACATTTATGCTATTGTCTTGTCCTTTAGCAATGTGAAGTTTCCAAAATCAGGCATTTCTGACTCCAAATGTGTACTCACCTAGTAACTGACCTAGACCTCAAAGTTGTGTGTACTAGACTTAGGGCAAGCGCTCAGGTGCTTACACAATGAGGTTCCCCTTACCGTGTGAGGGTAGACTGGAACTTTCAGAGTTTCTCTCCCTTTATTCTTTGACTCAGTATAGATCTGAGATGAAAACCACCATGAGAGAGAAAGAAACCATTTTCAAGTCTAGTGAATTCATGACTTATGCAGAAAGGATGATGAAGTCAGACTACTCCAACTGCCAGGGATTGACTTAAGCCAGATTCTGCTCGGGAATTTGCTTTAGATATGTAGCCTCAAGATGCATAAACCACTTTGAGACAGAAGAATTCGCCACACTAACACAGTCACGAAATCTTAGATAAATGAAGAAGCATTTAACTCACATTAGGAGAGACAGGATATCATCAGAAAGGGAAGGGCTGACTGACATTTGGTGCGGGAGAATTGTCTATATTCTGTCAATCATGTTTTAAATAAATGCTNAAGTTGATTCCTCCCAGTCCTGCGCAGACCACGGAGGAAGCAGGATGTGACCTGTCAGCTGAAAAGGTACCGAGCCATATAGCTAACATAGATTAAAATAATGGGTTAATATTATTACAAGAGCTAATAAGTAGCCTGACCTAATGGGCCAATCAGCTTTATAACTTATAAAAATCTCTGTGTGATTTTCTTTGGGGCTTTCCGGCTGTGGGGTACCGGGCGGGACAAAAACCCCAACAACCAGGCCCCTCATGTTACAGACGTTCATTGTGAATCAACATCTTTCTAATCAGGCTTCCGGGTGAAATAGGAGGTGAGTATCTGAAGTCCACAGCCAAGCACCCAGATGCTGTGTGACAATTGGAATGTATCTGAAAGTGGGGTGGTGTCCCCCTGACCACAACATCCATTTGTTCCCCTCTATGGGAACGGGAAACTGAGTGCTGTGGGCAGGTATGTTCTGCTTCCATGAGCTGTACGTGCTCCAGCAAGACGGACAGAGAAATCCAAGTCAGTGTCTAAGAGGTCCTGCCACTCTAGAGGGGCTCAGCTACTAGGAATGCAGAAGGAACAGGATATAGGAGCCAGCAACCCATTCTTCACTTTGGGCACCCTGTCCATTCTTATCCCACCAAAATATTTCTTTCTTCAAAAGATAACACTGAGGGGAAAAATAAATAAAAAGCAGACCCTCACCAGATCACAAGTGGACGGTTGCATTGTTTTAAGAGTGTTCTGTTTTGCTGTCCATCATAAAAGACATCTAAGACATTGATGATACAGCTGTGAGGATGCACACTAGCCAATTCGTGTTCCACCTGGGACCATTCGACCTGGAGAAGTAACATCTAGAGGCACCCTTGATGATGGTTTGGTTACACAGGAGGTTGCCAGTGCTTGTTAAGTGTGGGCAAACCATGGGAATGCAAATTTTTTGGACAGACGCAGATACTAGACATCAGTACCACACCACAACCTTACATTCAAAGGGCAAATTGTTCTCTCCCTGTCAGTCACCAAATGCTGACCCAGAGTCTCAAGGACAAAATGACATTTACTTTCAAACACTCTGGTATGTAACTATGTCCACGAAATCCATAGCTGATCAATCAACACAAAGATTACTCATTCCAGGGGCGCCTTGTGGAAGCAAAAATGAGAAGGTTCTTTGCAATAAGACCTTTTTGCCGGAGCTGTGTGGGCGTGGAAGCATCTCGGGTGAAAGATCGCCCTTCTCCTGTCACTCAAGAGCACCTCCAAGTTTACACTTGTCTGGGGTACTCCCTGCATCCTCCTGGTGTAGAAACTTTTGTGTTTTGACTTACTTACTTTCCCTTCCAAATGTACCTTCCCTTCCAAGGTTCATGACATTACTGCCTGACCTAAGCAGTCATCCCCCTTCTCGGTTATTTCAAAGAATGAAAACAGTAAGTCAGGGTGGAGCTGGGGGAGGGGGCTCACATATGCTTGAAATTTCTCTTAAGGAGTTAACTGGGAAGTTTGCCACACACAGAAAGCCCAAGAATGCTTTTCCAAAGAATGGGGGGAGCCCTAAATGCTTTGCCTTATACCAGAAACGGCTGAATGATAATGGGGAAACTCACACCTATGTGGGCTTCAAGGAACAACAATAGTCATGAACTTCACATCCCCAGGGGTTTTTGTGTGTGTGTGTGTGTGTGTGTGTGTGTGTGTGTGTGTGTGAGATCTCTACTAGAAACAAATGGCTTCTTTCTCTCACTCTGTTGAACACTGTTGGCAGTTTTTCTTCTTTACTGTGTCTTGTTGCTGTGGTGTGGTTTGGTTTGGCATGCTAGGAACTGAACCAGGGCTTACACCCGCTGAACCCAGGCTCCACCACTACAGGATATGCCCAGTTTAAGACGTAACTCGTTGAATGGTGTCTCAGTTTCAGACCCACGCATTAGTAGAGACCTTTTACCCGAGCTTCTGTGTTTGGGGCTCTTCCTTCCACACGTAGAAAAGACATCAACCAAGACCATCTCCTTAGTTTATTTTTCTAGAGTCCTTAGCATGCTACATTAACCTGACAAAAGCTTAAGCTTGTGCTCATTTCACCAGACATTTCATGCAGTTCACAGCTGGGATTGATTTTATATTGACATGACACATGTTTCGATTCAGCCATGTGAAAGGAATAATTCTTAATGGAGTTTGTCTCTGAAAACTGTCCAAGCTTAAATAAGTGTCTGCGTAGTCCGCTCTTTTCTGAGGTACAGTCTCTCTTAGGAATGGGAGTGATATGTCCCTGTTCGTAGTCGGGTGGCAACCGAATCACTCCCTGAGGTTTCCGGTATCCTGAGAACTCCTCTTTTACATAATTGCATTCAAGTACACTATTTCACTTAACATTCCAGGTTGAATTTAGGAGTAAAGCTGACCCTCCAGCTAAATCTCCCTCAGGCCCAGCCTACCCAGGCAGTCCTTAGCTTTAGACTCATTTATAACACTGGGTGCTAAATCCACAGAGTAGACCTATTTGGCATTTTCCAGTGAAGTGCAGGAAATTACATAAGTTATGTTTTTATTGCTAATGTATAGAGACTATCAAGCACAGTCACTTTGTCAAACAGGAGGAAAGAGTATACACAGTCACTTTGTCATACAGGAGGAAAGAGTGGACTCTCCTGGGGGGAGGGGCAGGGTTCCAGCACACTCAAATGTCACCTGGTCACCACCCACTTTAGGATGATGTGTTGAGTATTCTGGAGTCCGAGGAATCAGACCTCTCGTCATAGTCATCCTCTGTGTAGATGGGCTGCTTTGTCACGATTGGACACCCATCGTCGGGGATGGAGATCCGAGGGTCCTCCGTGGTGCGGGAGGAGAGCACGGGCGAGCTTCGGAAGACGCTGGTGGAGTTACTAGGGAAGGGGCTGACATACTGGGACCTCAGCTGGTACTGCTGCTGCAGCGTCATGGTATTCCACAGGGTGACATCGTTGGGCAAAAAGGGGCTCGACTGGTTTCTGGCCAAAGTATTCCTCAGCATCAGTGGGTACCGGGGTGGCTGGGGAAAAGGATGCTGCAGGGGCACGGCCAAGGGGTTGGGGACCACGTTGCTGGAGTCCGCCGAAAAGCGCAAAGTGTCGGGGACTCGGAAGGCGGAGCCCACCGACCACTTGGAGGAAGAGATGGGGTAGGAGCCTAGCGTGTGTTCAAAGATGTGGCCGCTGGAGGGCAGCACGAGGCTCTCTTCGGCCGTCCGCTCCGCCCCGGCAGCCGAGGACCGACTGGACAGCAGGACCTCCACCGCACTAACCAGGTCGCCCCCGCAGCCTTTCAGAATGAGCTCCAGCACAGTGGGCTTCTGGTTGGGGAAGATTTTCTTCAACACTTCCAGGGGCGGCCGGTTGGCTTTCAAGCTGAAGGGCAGAGAGACGGTTCCCGACGGGCCCTCGATCAGAAGGTGGCTCTGCTCCGCGTGGTACTTGGGGCTGTCAGGGCAGCTCTCTGGGTTGCCCCCGTTTTTCTGCACGGCGTATCCCCCTTCATCCACGGACACAATCTCGGGGCTCTCTGGAGTGAAGCAGTTCTTGCCTTTGACCACATCTGGGGAGCTCCTCTGGTCGGTGTCTTTGTCACTGAAGGTCTCCACGGCGGTGTTGTCTGTGGAACTGCTGTCCCCAAGTCGCTCTTCAGTCAGATCTGGAAGACAAGAGAACAGCTGGGTTAATCCTTTCCTGCTGTGCTCAGCTTCGAACGTCACTCAGACTTCTGGGATGAGGAAGTTTGGCTCGATGAATCATAACACGCTTCCAGTTTTTAAAGAAGGCAAAAACCATTGGCAAATAGGGGTGGGCAAGTGGGGTCGGCAAAAGAGGATGGCTCAGTCAGAGTTTTCTTGGAATGCAGTAGGAGAGGAGACTCATCTTAAACACAGAAGGCCACATAAGCCAGTAATCTCCAAAAGCTTGGAGTATAAAGCATTAGCTACCCATTGAGAGGGGCTGCGAGGCTCAGAACCAGGCCAGAGCACAAAAGAAGGCCATTGAAGGGGCTCTGGCCATCACCACCTGGTATACACCACCCCATAGGGCACCTTAAGAATCACACCCGCTTCCCATGGGGCTGGTTTTATGTTATAATATATACTTAATATAATATAATATAATATAAATAGGATTCTGACAGGATTTTCCCCCTTTTAACCAGGTTACCATATACAATAACTAGTTGGTATAGATTTTAAGCAAGCGATAAATGCAACCCTTGCCATCACTTGTAAAAAGTCACAGAAGAGCCAGGCAAACACATCTGCCTGGGCCTTGTACTAAAGGTCAAACAAAGTCAGTCGGAATTCTGGGTGACAGGACAGGTGTGAGAGAAGAGAAAGAAATGGCTGGAAGGTTTGAGAGCTGCAGGAGATCCCTGTCCCACCCACCATGTGTGGCAAGAGGTGGATGGACGCCTTTGTGTGAACCGGTGTATCAGTAAAGTCTGTGGAAAGAACCTACGTCCAACATTCCAAATTCTACTTGAAGGGGGAAGGATGACAAAGAACACCTTCATAGAGCCAAGACTAGCTGTGAAACAGACCAGTTGCCAATTCGACGTTTTAACCAAAGAAGACAATAC
The DNA here is from genome assembly GCA_001685095.1 of Ellobius talpinus. NCBI lineage: Eukaryota > Metazoa > Chordata > Mammalia > Rodentia > Cricetidae > Ellobius > Ellobius talpinus. The sequence continues at coordinate 6,716 of LOJH01053221.1, forward strand.
CCAGGAGAGCAGTTTTTCCGCACTAAATAAGCAAAAGGGAGAGGCGAGAGTACTTTGGGTTTCATAGTAAATTCTAACAGAACTGTAAATAAAGGAACATAGATTTTTTTTATTAGCAAACTACATACAAATAGATTTTTATCCTTAAAAAATAATAATGTGCTAGTTGTGGCTGCTTAATCCAGAGTAACTGGTCTGAAAAACGAAGAGCAGAAAACCACTCCCAGGGAGGCCGTGGTCAGGTTGTAAGCTATGTGGATCTGTGTTTTCTCTTCAGGTCTGAATAGCCTCATTGTAGGCCTCTCTGTGGGCAAACCTGATTGTGTGCAGATAGCCAGAGGTGAAATTTCATCAAAGAAGCTTCTAGAAGGCATCCCTCCTACCTGTTGTTGTTTACTTTAAGAGCTTAACACAAAGGCCTATTGATAGCCATTTTTCTAACACTACAGGTATCTTAAGTACATGAAAAGCCAATGAAAACCCATTGCCAAATGTGTGTTTTAGACATTCTTAAATGACAACAAATCACATAACATTCAACCACATCCAATACAAATCCACAGTTATCCCAATTCACTTTCACTACACTGTTTTTTTCCCAATTAAAAACTATTAGGCTTCTATTGTGGGGCTCATTTGTAGTCTACACAATGAACCCCCCTTTTGCTTTCAACAGTGACTCTGGGATTCACCAAAGACCTAGTTTTACAAGAGAAATTTAACATCTCCTCTCCTACTGCTTCCTAAGACAACAGGCCCAGCTTTTATCTCCCAGTTATTGAGCTATTTGAATGCCATGTCCTTGAAACAAGACAAAAACCAAACAAAAAGGTCATGGAGATTTATATCCTAACCAGCCTACATCCAGATATTCCCCTGACTCGTGACCCCATACATAACTCAGCTATCACTCTGTTCCTAAGCCTGGAGAAGGAGTGGACGGTGACAGTGTGTTAACTCTGAAATGGGCACCCAGTTAGATTTTGACCCCTGGTCAATGGCACTTCAAAAAATAAGTTCAATACTTTCCTGCAGGCAATACAGATATGATGCTTAAAGCGCCATACATCTCTAGGCATCTAAATTGAGTTTTTAGTATCTATTATTAGCATCAAGGATTTATTGACCTGCAATAGGCCAAAACAAGGAAACAGAATAGAAAACATGGAAAATAGCAAGAAGCCTAATTTCAGAGAACTTACTAACTTGGGGAAAGGAGACGCACATGCTGGACAGAGAGCAAACAGGGCCAGGCATAGTGTGGGAAGCATCAAATACAGGACTCCAGCTCCTAAGGTTGGAGCAACCCACATGTTCACCAATAGATGGAGGGATAAATAAAATGGAATATTACCATGCCTCATAAAGGAATGAAATTCTGATATCTGCTACATGGACCTTAACAGTAGTCTAAATAAATAAGCTGGCCACAAAAGAGATAGTGTGATTTCACTTCTACGAGATACTTAGGATGGATGAAGAGACAGCAGAGGTAGCTCCAGAGGAATGGTGACGGGGTTACTGTGTAATGAATATGGAGTTTCAGTCGAGGGTAGGAAAGGTTCTGCATGGACAGTGGGGACTATTTTAAAGCATCATAAACGCCTTTAATGTCACCAAGTTGTGACACCCAAAAATGGTAAATGATAAAATTTGTTATGTCTATTTTACCATCAAACAGGAAAAGCGTGACAGAATATCACAGCAATCTGCTGATGGTGAAGCTCATCTCTGCTTGCTGTTTGCTTTGTTTTTGCAGAGAAATGGGAATGAAGAGCATACACTTTTGGGAGCAATCTACCCACCTGGAGAGCCCACAACATTGTGGTCCTTAACAGAAATGTGGAAAGCTTCATGTTTTAAAAGGTGAAATTTCACCTGCCCTGAATAAATCCAAACACTGAAGTGTCTCAGGAAAAGCCATTTCATCAGCTTGGCCCACACTTCCGCAGTTCACTTCAGGCTCCAGGTAACCGCAGGACCAGAAGGTTAGTGAGGGAGAATTAGGATCAATGCTCTGACTACTCAAAAATACCTACATCATAAAAAAAAAATCTATGTTTCTCAAGGTGGCAGCGGATACAGTGTCCCAATCAACTAGGAACTGAAGGGCAGGATTCTAACATGGACAGGACACAATCCTACCTTCATACTGTTCTCCAAGTTCTGCAGAACACACCTCATGCAATCTTACATGGCTGCCAGCTTTTTCAGTCACTGGGAGGCTCCAAATTACAAGTGGTGACAAAGCCATCCTCTCCTCTTTGTGTTGTCCTTTGCCCCCGCCACCTAGACATGCCAGTGTCCTGTACACTGTGGGGCATTTCTTGAGGAGCAGAGGAGGCCTGTGCTGAGTCATCCACACTCTTGGGAGATTTCAGGGCTCATCAGCCTCCCAATCTCAGTGTGCAAACGGACGGCTAACTGGGGAGAGCTGGTAGGAAGCCTAGGAATCAATCATGAATTAAGGGCTTTCTAATCAACTGAGCTCAGCACTGCTTACGCTGGCTTCCCAGCAGAGGCATGGGCCAGTGAGAAAGAGAAGCAGGTTCATATACCAGGGGGAACACCAAGTCTCGTGAGAGGTGAGTGTGAGCCAGATGTCCACCAGCACCCAAGGGCGCTGGGTTTCAAAACAAGAGCCAAGGCCAAGGCGGGTGGATCTCTGAATTCAAGACCAGTCTGGTCTATAGAGCGACCAGGACAGCCAGGGCTACACAGAGAAATCCTGTCTCGAAAAAACAAAACAACAACAACAAAAAAAACCCAATCAAACCAAAAACAAAGAAAAACAGACCGAGCTAAGAATGTCGGACCTCAAGACCCCAAGACAAACTCCTCACCCAAAATTAATTTTGGAAAAGCAGAATAGACAGTCCCTGTAATTTAGGGACACTATGACATCTACTATTGTACCTAAACTAATGGCACTGCAAACTCCTATAAACACAGACTCTCACAAATAATTACAGAGGGTGAAATTTAAATTCAACGATAAAGAATAATTTAATAATAGGTGTTTCTTTACATTCCCAGGTTTTTTCCCCTAAACGAACTGTAGAAATCAAGTTTGTCTAAAGCACAAAGACCTTTCTAGATACAGAAACATGGGGCTTCAGCCGAGAAAGTGAAACAGGAAATATTCCCACCAACGCTCTGCTTTCCGCTGTACAGAACCCGAGGCTCTAATCAGAACACAAGGAGAAGAGGCATATTTCAGCTGACAGTTTTAACTCTGTAAACCGTACAAGAAGGCAAAAGACCTCAAAGAGTAGATGAAATCGTAACACGATTTTTCTGTCATGACAGGCCAGTCACTATAAGTGAGGGCATGCTTTTTAAATAATGTATAAAAAATGAATATTACCAAATATCCAAACTTTCATTTCATAGCCCATGAAGCAGAAATACATTCTACTCAGAAACAAACTCTTCATCCGGTTTATAAGAGCTTCAGTTTAGGAGAACACATTTTCTTTGGAAAACAATGACTCCGCCTTCTAAGCACGTGTGTCATATGACACATGTGCCGTATGATGACAATTTGCCAAATGACAATACATGTGCCATATGGTGACACATATGCTGTATGATGACACATATGCTGTACAATGGCACGTGTGCCATATGATGACATGTGTGCTGTATAACACATGTGCCATACGATAACACGTGTGTTGTGCGATGACACATGTGCTGTATGGCAACACGTGTGCCAAGCATGAGGTGACACATGTGCCGTGTGACGACACGTGTGCCGTATGATGACACGTGTGCCGTATGATGACAACTATACTTTGTTTTGTTATGAAATTTAAGGAGAAAAAATCAAAACGTGAAAGTCTCTTCTGGTCTAAAGCTTACAATTTGAACAATATAACTTTCTTTGAATTCCTTCATATAAAACCACAACTTTAAAAAAAATGTATTCAGATAGTTAAAAAAATCCAGCCATATGTGTGAAACAGACATTATTCTCAAACACATAAACACGGAAAATTGTTCTGACTTTGCTGTCACTGGTTTTATACATTCTAGACAATCAGTGCATGAGGCTTCAATCCACCTACCACCCAGGAGACAAACGCAATGACAGGATTCTCATAACTCAGAAATCACAGGGCTCGCCCTCCCCACAAGGGCACCACGCATATAAAATGTAGATTGTCGGATCTCATCTGTTCCTGTGATTTTGGGGACATAGACCTCTATGTAGGTCCACATGGGTCACTTCCAAAGGACCCAAAGGACGCCAGTCTACATTGCAATAGCAGGAGGAGCCATGCAGGGGCTTCCTGGGGTCAAACATTTAACCAAGCAGCATTTCATACTTCCTGTTAATTTCACCCTAGGAGTGAGGAATCATTAAAAAAAATGGATAAGCAGAAACTTGAACTAAGTGGGAATAATAAGCTTGTTCTAAAATTTTTGCGTGTGTGCCTGCCTGTACATGAAAACACTCATGTTTTGCCTTGTTAAAAAAAAAATCAACACTGGTTTAACACTGTATTAAAAAAGGTTCAAGATGATTTTCTTAACCTGGCCTGGTAGTAGACCCTTGCAGTCCTAGCACTTGAGGGCCTACGACATGAGTTTCCTAAGTCTGAGATTCTGGAACCTGAAGATTTGGGAGGGACGTGTTGCTTAGAAAGGGCTGGTGGGCTCGAGGAAGTATAATTTGCAATTGTAGATTTGATGTGCCTTACAAACTTCCAGTCTGATCTCTTTCTTAGAAGGCAGAAGCTTTCAGAAAGCAGAGGAGAAATCTATAAACCTACCTGCCCAGCTGCTGTTTACAAAGTGGAACTGACTACTTGTTTATCCACCTACTTAACAAATCCCCGCAAATCCCTTAGACCCCTAGCTAGGTACTGGGCTGGGGAAGATTATACACAGGTGACCACAGCATTGCCTTGGCCACTGGGGCTTCCAGGTAACTAATCTTTTGCAAAACCCCAAAGCATCTGCTGATTTGGTGGGATTTTAAATACAACTCAGCAAGCTGTGCAGAGGCCAGGAGCAGGTCAGGCTGTGGCATCTTTACATAGGATATTGAAGTATTCACACATGAAGACACTGAGTGAAACACAGCAACAATTGCTGGAAAACAGAAGAACATTGATGTCAGCTTGAAATTCAAGCCTGACTAGGAACTGTAATCAAGAGTTAATGTTCTCAGTTGTTCATACTGCACCATTATTTGGAGGGCAACTGCACTTTTTAAAGTTGGTTTAACCAAAAAACAAAATAGAAACTGTCACCTCTCTACCTTAATCCTCCTTATCAGAAAAGTAGAGTGTGTTGTTTGGGCCAGAAGACAGCTGAGGGGCTGTGGGGCAGAACATAGGTATGACAAAGGGATGGTCCTGTGACAGCCACAGGCCTACCATCATCAAAGGTACACAGAAAGACTCCAAGGACCTGGGTGGCTTAGGGCTAGAAGAGGTTGCAACAGGTTAAAAGGGGAAGGAAGGAAGGAAGGAAGGAAGGAAGGAAGGAAGGAAGG
>LOJH01053223.1:0-12221 GCA_001685095.1 Ellobius talpinus
ATGATGATGATGGTGATGATGATGGTGGTGATGATGATGGTGATGGTGATGATGTTTCTACATCAAGCTCCACACTCACACAGAAGACCATGGAGCAAAGGGCTTGAAATCAGTCTTAACTTCCCATCACCTAAAGACATAGAATTTAATTCTGTGCCCCTTCTGCCTATATTTGAATAAGATAATTACATTATATATGAGTTCTCACACTGTATTTTAGCTCATACTTCCAAAATAAGAAACAAACACTTCGGTGGGATTAGACAATACATGAAACAAGGGAAGAATTTCCTAGTGTTGGAAGCTAATCTACCTGAGAAAATATGAAATTGACTTAAAAACCATTTACAGGTGGTTATTGGATGAAAGATGCTGGGGAAGAGTTGTTCACCTCTCAGTTCTGGACCCTGTGTCTCCTGCCAGCTGTCACCCCCTGGCGTGCTTTAAATCCACGTGAGAAATGAGGGTGACTAGAGATTTGAGGGTCAGCTGAGTCTGAGGCTCTTCCCCCGGCGTTTCAGAAATTAGACTTTATACTTCTTTATTATCCAGAAATAACCTCAAGATAACTCCACATTAATTTTTAAAATGTCATCACAAGACATTCTGCAGTCCTCTAGAGTTCCAGATGAAATTGAGCTCTACAGGCTTTTCATTTGAAGATGATCTTGTAATGTTTTTATACCTCACCCCATGGAAGTTTTTAAGCAGATCTGCTAGCCTTGTCTGTCCTTCTGAAATATATACATTTAATAGGATTTGCGAGTCTCTGTAATTTATTAACATTAGTTAGGATTTAACGTGATAAATCTTTCATCCCAGGATCTCAATGCGTCTTGATGGGCTACCTTAAGCCATTATTATTTTTTTTCAGTGTATCCTTGTGAGGCAGTTGCTAAGTATTATGTCTCATTTTACAAATGAGGTACAGAGGGAACCGAGAGAGACTTCAGAGATTTTTTTCAGGTCCCAGAGCAGGCTAACAGTAGAAAAGCAATAAAGGCGCAGCCCTGTGATTTGGAGACGTTCAACCTCATTTCAGTGTGTATTCCTAATTCTGCTTGGAATGCTGTGGTGTCTGTGACTGTTCCTGCTTCAGGGAGGAAGGTGGACCTGTGAGGGATTTAATAAAGTGGCTGCTTCTCTCTCTCAGCCTTTGATTCATTTTGGGGGAAGTGTGTGTGGTCGAAGTGTCCTTTTTGCATGTAAGAAGGGGCTTCCTTTGTTCATTCTTCGAGGATCATCGCCAGAGCCTGGGATTCCATGGCCAGCGAGATGACGGTGGCCTGTGAAGATGTTGAGATTAGTAATGCTTTTCCTGCTAATGGAGGATCTTAGATTTAAGATTAAATCTTAAAAAGCCCAGAGATTTTTCTGCTATCTGTGAGAGCCTCCTTTAAGCTCATGGGAAGTCATAAGGTCATGAATGACAGTGTTGTGAGGGTGAATAGAACCTCAGAAAAGTAGGGCTTGATTCTAAAGCATGTTTGACAAGCACACAGACCCTGAGCTCTTTGTGAGATGGGATTTTTTTCTCTAAGACAATTCTCTTCTACTGGCAAATATTCGTAGCAATGAATAATCATTTAATTAGTCTATCTATCTGTGTTGTATGTATGTATGTATGTATGCATGTATGTACATACGTACGTATGTATGTATGTATCTGTTTGTCTATTTTCTAACTATCAGTATCTGTATGTCTATCTATCCTAAATGTAATGGAAAATAATGTTTTTGATTTCAAGAACCTTGGTGAAATTACTTGACTAGGAAAACCCTTTGCTTTTCTATATAATGAAGACGTCTTGTTCTCAGGAAAACTTAGTCAAATATGAAATATTTATGTTATGCTTTTTAGCTTGCTGCATAAAAATGGTCAATAAATGTTAGTTTTCAACAGTATCTATGAAGAAGATGAAAGAAAGAATGAGAGGAGAAAGAGATAGACAGACAGGCAGACATACAGGCAGGTAGATAGATGGATGAGAGAGACAGAGAGATAGAGATAGAGAGAGAGAGAGAGAGTACATGCAAGAGAGCAAGAGCACGTATTTTAGAGTCACAGGTTGTCTGCTGCCCAGCTGCCCTCAGCAGGCATGTTTTAAGATCAGGCTCATTTGAGTGATTGCTGCAGCTTCCACACACTGCCTCTCCTCACGGCCTGAGCTTTGCAAAGCATTTCCCCACACTGATGCCAAAGAAAACTTAACAAAATGCAAGTCTGAGCTTGTTAATCACCATCTCGAAATCTGTCATTCTTCATGTATTCAGTAGAAGTTACCCAATATGAGCAGCAGTGCCCGTGTGTTAGCGTGTGGCCTCTGACTGCCACCGTGGCCTCATTCACAGCACACAGGTCCTCAGACTTCACACTCTGACTAGCTTGCCCTGCCCCTTCTAGTCTGTGGGTCTCACTCCCTGCTGAATGGAAAGGTAGGTTCCACCTCTGCTCCATAGTCACACTCTTTTCACCCATCTGTCAGGGGCCTTTCCACATTCCTTCCCACACATCTGGAGCACTAAAATAACTCTTTTGGGAACCCCCCAACCGTGCCTTAAACTAAAGAGTCCTGACTTGTTCCTTCTTTCCCAAGGCTCCAATTCTTGGCATATTGTAGATGCTCAGTACATACACATGAATAAATAACACTGTATAATAGTTTGGGGGAAAAGCTAAATAACTGACTCAAAAAACAAACAAACAAACAAACAATCAAAAACCTGTGAGGACATTCACAAAAAGCAGGACCCATCCTGAATGTGAGGGCAACAGAAAGGACCACTGAAATAGAAGCCTTCCTTGGGTTGTCTCGAATGGAGAAATTCAGATACTTTCCCTTAGGGCATTTGTCGATGAAACTGTAGGCTTCATACCAGAATGCAAGTTAGCTGCTTCCTTCTTGTGAGGTATTAGACAACTGTGAGTCAAACAATCTAGAAACAACCAGTCTGCAGGCCTGCAGAGAAGGTTTTCTATGACACGTGTGAATAGGCTGGCACAGCGCCTGGCACATGCGGGCAGCAACCGGTGTTTGTCACACATGATTCACATTTGTTCTGTGTACCTTAGCTCATCTCGGGGAATTCTTAACTCTTTCAGAGACAACATAAGTGTAGATTAGACTCTTCCCGTGCCTGGCGATTGACAGCCCATGTCCTGGGCATGCACACTAGACTTTAATGCTAGTGTGTAGAATTGAGAAGTTTCAGAGAGACTGGAAAGGAAATGATGGAGGACAAAGTTGGAGGGAAGTAGATAAAAGGCTCTATGGATCTGTCCCATGCAGCATTTACAAGTGTCCATGTAAAATATAATTGTTTATATTATATGTTTATCTTGAAAATACCTATGGTTAATTTTTTCTGTTGTTTAAGACTCCAGCTTTATCATAAGAGTATTCTAAGGTTGGAGGTGTCAACGTGGGTATTTTAATCCTACTGAGTCCATGGTAGGCCTGTGTACAACCTCTAGATGACGGGGGTACTCCTTCAACTAAAAAGTTGCCAAATTTCATGAATGTGCATATCTTCTTCTGAGGAGAAGGACAATTCTACACTACAAAGTGTTCATGGTCCAGAAAAAGGCAAAAAACAAAACAAAACAAAACCAAAAAACCCTGGTATTTTCATGCTTTCTTCTTCAGGACTGAAGCAATCTCTTGAACCCTGAGGAACAGTCCATACTTAATAAGTATCTGGAATATTTAGTCACAGTAGAATATCGTGTCTCAATAAGACAGCAGTTTTCTTCTTACACTCTTTTTTCTAACCATGGGAACTTTTCTAGGTCAATTTAAAGTGAACATTTAATTATGTGTAGCTCTTTCCCTTGTAGAGCAGTGGTTATAAAGTATTTGACGTTTGTTATTTTGGGGAAAGCTGAGTCATTGAGTGACTAACCATGGAGCGTCTGAGCTCAGCAGTATGAACACAAGCACTAGCTGCAGTCTGAAAGCTGCACGGCTTGGTCTTCTCAAGGGAGGGCTTCTTTTTCATGGCAGCTTTTCCTGGAGTGAAGGAAGAAGAGCGTCCTTTACTCTTGTTAATATATACGCTCAAGGAAATTTACGTTCTGCATGGATTTACCCAACATATTATGTGAGAGAAATGTTCTCTGTTGGGTACAAAAAGAGGGAGGAGGGGGCTTGTGGTGGGAGTAGAAGGAGAAAATGAACTTGTGGGGGAGTGTCTGTGTGTGTCTGTAGGGGTAGCATGACTGCTTTGTCTTCACCACTCCCATGACGAGGGTTCCTGTTGTCTATGAGGGAGATGTGAGGAAACTGAGGCTTCAGAATGAAGCAACTCTCTAAAGTTCTCAGAATTTACCAGACTGGTTTTTAATCTCTGACCTTGTCTTCTGTCCCTTGCACACCGTTTGCAAAGGTGCTTTTTAAAGGTCATTTCAGTTGCTACAATGTTTGCAGAGGCAGGGGGTTGTGTCTCTAGATGCACAGGAACCCTATTCTTGCTCTCTGAAGAGCTGGAATATGCATCAAAGAATGAAGTGTTAATAAGGTAATTGTTAACTCTTTAGGTACAAGTGTGTAACCTGGGCCTCTGTAGAGAGTCTGTATAAAGGCCCGGAAGACAGACTATATAAAAACTGTCTACCTCACCAGATCCTACTGCTAAAAAAGACCCCTGAATGCATGGTCCCTGTATTTCTGTCTCTGATTAAGCATGCCTTGTCTCCAGACCACCACTCATAAGCCCTCTGGAAGGAGGAGCGAAGCTTTAAGGACTTTTCTTGGTTCCTTTGACAAGTAGGTTTATAAACCAGGTGAGATGTGCATCTAAGTCTTGTTTATTATAGAATTTAATGTGAAACAAACACAGATGGTTGTAAAACCGTAGAGGTGATTCACTGTTTTCCCTTGATTATTAAATTAATGCATTCTTATTTTGGTAAAAAAAAAGCCAGAATAACTAAAATATTTAGAAAGAAAATCATTATTGCTTTCCTCATCTAAGATAAACATTATCAATATTTAGTGAACTCCAACTTGATTTATAGATATAATATTACATATTAAATATAGTACAATATTATTGTAAACTTCAGCTTGATTATAAATATAGTTCAACATTATTTTTCACCTAATGTATCCACTTTCATAGGTTTCTGTGAATTTTAAAATTAGCATAACTGTGTTTTACAAAGACCGTGTGGCTGAAATGAGCCACCCTGCACTCTCTCTATCCTCCACCATGGCTGTTGTGGGAGCAACCACATTCTCATGTGGCAATATGTCCTTGACTGTAGTTGGCTCAGAGGTGTACGTTTTGTTGAAAATTAGTTTATTGGCATGCTTCTTCAGTTTTCTATCATAATTGTGATTAATATTTCTGGAGGCTCCAGTCAACAATTGATCTGTTCTATTGCTTTGGGCATTATCCCATGGCAAGTGTGTGGCAGGGTAAAAGCCAGTCAGTTTCTGGCTAGGAAGAAAAAGATGGGAAGAGAAGAGAGCTTGGGTCCCACAGTCTCTTTTGAGGGAACACCTGAATGACCTAAAGATGTCCTTCTAAACCTTACTTCTTAAAGATCCTTCATTTTTATAGGTCTGTCCTGGGGACAATGCCTGTAACACATGGCCTTTAGTGCACATTAAAGGTGCAGTTCTCTCTCTCTCTCTCTCTCTCTCTCTCTCTCTCTCTTTCTTTGCACATACACCTGTGCACATGGTATTTTCATGTGTGTGGATACCTGTTGTATGTGGAGGTCACTGGAGAACCTTGGGTATTGATGCCAACTGCCTTCCACCTTTTTGCCTGAGTCCAGGTCTCTCACTGGTCAGGACTTTGCCACACATGCCTGGCTAGCTGGTCCATGGTCTCATTGAGCTCCTGTCTCTGCCTTTCCTCTCGTTATCATTGGGATTATAGGTGCCCACCATCATTCCTGGCCTTTTACATAGGTTCTGGGCATTGGAACTCAGGTTCTTATGCTTGTAATGCAAGCAATTTTACTAAGTCGTTTCCTGAATTTTCAACTTGTTTATGAAGAAAAACTTAACCAAATATACAAAATACTAAGGTTCATTATAACATCCTTAGACACACATCACAGCTGTTCCTCTTATCTATACCCCGATACTCTCTTTTGTTCCTTCCCCCAAAAACTCCCTTTATGTTTTCATAATCTGTGTATGCATTTGTGTGCACTGTGTGTGTGTGTGTGTGTAATATCTATGTTTTGCACATGAGAAGATATTTGTCTTTCTGAATGTGGCTTACTTCACTTAACATAATTTTCTTCAGTTCAATCCATTTTATGCACCTGGTCTATCTCTGTTCCTATCTGTTCTCTTCATCTCTTTGTCTGGGCTGGGCATCTAGGATTGTTTCCATATCTTGACTCTTATGGGCAGTGCTGCAATAAACATGGATGCGTAGGTGCCGCTGGTGTGTGCTGACCGATTCCTTTTGCATCTACCCAGGACTGGTGTAGCTAGACCCCAGGTTGGTTATGTTGGAGCTGTTTTGAGACTTTCTGTGTTGAACCTGGGGAGTTCTATTTCATCCTTAGGCCCTGTGGATGCTCCTGCTTTGGGGACAGCAATTTAGAAACCGTGAAGATCCCACTTAGCTTCTGTAGCAAGTATTTCTTGTGGGACTTTTGTGGACTACCAGCCCCCAAATGATGACATGGAGATTTATTATTAATTATGAAAACTTGGCTTTAGCTTAGGCTTCTTCACAACTAGTTCTTATAACATAAATTAATGCATTTCTATCAGTCCAAGTTCTACCACGTGTCTCTTTACCACTACTCAGTGCTGCTCATCCAGCTTGTGCCACATCTTGCTGGCGTCTCCCACAGGCCTAGAAACTCTGAGTTCCGCTCTGTCCCTAGAAGTTCCACCTATTCTCTCCTGTGTAGCTATTGGCTGTTCAGCTCTCTATTAAACCAATCAGAAAGTGCCTTAAGGAGAGACACATTTAACAGTGTCCAAAAAGATTTTCTCACAGCAGGCTTCCTTCCTACCCTTGCTGCTTTGGACACATGGATAAGTAAGTCACTGCATGGTTGAAAGACACACTGCACACAGAGCCCACACCGTGTTCTGCCCCTGCTCTGAGACTGGCTTCCAGGTGCTGCACAGACAGGCGATCATGGTCCTGTCTTTTGTTTACCTCCAGTTTCCATTATTTTCCTTGATGTGTATTTTATGTTGGTGCTTTTCTTTTTCCGCATTTTCTTTGTTCTCCCCACTCTGAACTCTACTCACAGCCTCTATTTGCTGCTATTTTATTTTTCCTAGAGTCTGTGGAATACTATAATAACTATGTGAAAATAGCGTAACTTAATTAAACTTCCAGTAAAATATGTTGCATCGAATCCAAGAACAGCAAACAAGCCACTGTTCCCATCATTAGCCTCAGTCTGGGGGATTTCTTGGTTTACAGGCATCAGAGGGCATTTGGATCTCGTTTGAGAAAGAAATTATTACTATAATAATAGTAATATATAAACAAGGGATTTGACATTTCAGTCATAGGTAGTGAAGTTATCATGGAAATTTTTTCTTCCTACTTGGTTGTTGTTTCTCTGCTGACAGCTGTAAGGCCTGCCTGTGGACAGCTCATCATCCTAAAGAAGGGGAGATGGGTTACAAAAGAAAGCTGGAGTTAGGATAAGACTCTTAAATCAGTCATGGAAGCATCTATACTAATGCTCTTAATTCGATGGAAGGTCTTCATTTATTGATTCCTCTGAGAATATCAAATGAAATGATTAATTTTGACAGTTTAATAGACTAACATCATATTTTTAAAATACTTTCCAGATTTGATGATCTTGAGATTCTAAAAAATGAATTTTGCAGGCAAATGGATAGAACTAGAAAGAGCCATCCTGAGTGAGGTCACCCAGACCCAGAAAGACAAATATTATATGTATTCATTCATAATAGACATAAATCAAAGGGCAGTCGGCATACAGGCCACAACTCCAGAGAACCTAGGTAACAAAGAGGACCCTGAAAGAGACATATGGATCCTCCTATAAAGGGGAAAAAAGACAAGATCTCCTGAGTAAATTGTGAGCGATAGGGGCATGGGAGAAGGGAAGAGGGAAAGGGAGTGTGGAAAAATTAGTAGCATATTCCTATCCAAACAACTAAAATGAGAATATTTTTTTTTAAAAAAAGGGGAAAAATGTACACATGCCCATCTCATAATCTGGAAGGCTGTTCAAATGATGTTTGTGTCGAAATGAAAAACATAAACCACTAGAGGGCACTGTGGACACACTTTTGTTCCTGGTGTCGCTGTATTGGCGCTAGACCCTACCAGAATTTAGTCAATTACCTATATGTGTACCAATCCAAATAATTGTTTACAAAGTACTTCAGAACTCAGAATGCATTTTTTTCTTTTAGAAGCAGCAAATAGGTAGTATGTTCATAAGCCCCCAATATGCCATTATACAGTCCCCAGTATAATTCTAATGGTTTTGCAATGTGAAATTAACGCTGATAACAAATACAAAATCCCATATCTACACAACGTGCATAGAGTTGATATGGAGCTTCTAGACTCAGAACACAGAGGCGTGTGTGTGTGTGTGTGTGTGTGTGTGTGTGGCAGTTATTGTTTTCATCTGTCTTGTTGGGGGTGGGGCTTATTTGTTGTCACTAACAATGACAAATGTCACTAACAAATGTGCAATCTCCATCCTCAAAAACTTGAACAACAAAACACCCAAAAGACAGTGCCATGCCTCCTCCTGGTCTTTCCGGTCTTGACAGGGCGAGCATGGTTTCTGTCCCTGGGCCCAGTTGGCTAATTGGCTTTCTGATGGCCACTGTCCTTCTTCTCTTATGTTGGCCTCTGGCATTTCTTGATTCTTCCAAACTTCAGCCCAGCCCTGTGGAGCTTTTTGACCCCCAGACTGGCAGCATGGTTTCTTGTATTACTGTCCATTGTCCAGCTGGAGCCTTATTTCGCCCACCGCCTGTGGGAGCAGCATGGCCCCATGGCCCTGTAGAGTCTGTCCTTTACTATATGCTGCATTGGAATGTATTCCCAAGTCTCTGCCTGGACAGCATAATCACTGCTTTAGAACCTTCACGGCCTGAGCCTGTATTTCCACCAAAGGGGAGGATTTGGAACTATGGAGGAGAGAAAACGTGACTTGACAGTTCATCCCTCACCCTGATGGCCATTGTTCCCTTCACTCTCTACTAGAAATAGAAAATCATAATTTCCTTTTCTCATAGAGCTGGCAGAAATAAAGGTGGAGATGAATGGTGAGCCAAGTGCCTGACGAAGGCAGGATGATGAAAGCACAGCCTGCACAGCACAGCCTGCGCAGCACAGCCTGCACAGCACAGCCTGCACAGCACAGTCTGCACAGCACTGGCCACCTTCGTCACCTGGAATGAGGGTTTCCTGGGAGGGGTTCAAAACAAAGAGTCCTGGAGATGTGACAGGAAAGTCCATTTCAAATAAGCAGCCTAAACCCCGGGGAATGGCTCAGCTGGTAAAGGTACCTACCGGAAGCCTCAGGACTTGAGTTTCACCTCCAGGGTCCACACAGATGGAGAGAACTGACTGACCTCTTTGGGTGTGTGGTGTCACACACTTACTCACAAAATACATAAATGTCATAAAATTGGTGGAAAAACAGCCTACAGGATTCTGGCGAGGCTGATGCTCTTCAAGGCTTCCTGGCACATGTCCTGATTGTAGTGCTTTATTTTGTTACAGGATTGTGTTTTTAAGGTAGCAGGTCTGTCACTGTCACCAAGGAGATGACGCAGATATTTTGGTTGCTTTCATTTTGGTGAGATTATGAAAGTAATGTTTAATAAGGATGGGCATCCATCTCATCTCCTGTTTAACATTCTCCATGGGGCGTTCCCCCCTACACTTTCCACAAATGGAGAAGACGTTATTCACAGAGCCTTTTGTGTGTGTGCATCTCAGATGATAAATAATTGAAAGTAAAGGTTTGCAATGTGCTGCCTCGCCAAGCTTTTCTTTTGATTTCCTTTTTTAGGGTAATGAGGAGACAGATGGTATTTTTTCTGTAGATGCCAAAAAAGGAAAAAAACCCTCCTAAGTCTTACAGTTGTAGAATAAAATCTTATATGATTTGCAAAAATCAGTCTACAGAGTCTATTGGCATCCCTCTTTAGCCCCTACTCCAAGTCCTAGGATGACTGGGAAGTAATTTGCATATTCTGAATGTTTGCCCCTAGAGGTTTTAGTTGGGGGCAGATCTTTCTGGTCATATAGTTAATAACCATATGCCAAGCAAGAACCAAATCTATCCAGCTGGTGAGCATGAATATTCTAATGGCCTGGACACTATATGCTACCCCTCATTTTAAACTACCATGCTGGCCTTTGGCTCGGCAGCCTGCCATGTTGTCACAGGCATCCCAACAGACATAGAATGAAGATGTTCTCTTTAGGAAGGTAGGTGAGTTCCTCATGGTGTGTCTACATTACACAAATAATGACAGTGGCTTCTCCAGTAGCATCGTCTTAAAAAAAAGATCATTGAAATGACAGGGCTCTGGGTTTTTCAGTGTTCATTGTAACATCTGACAAGTCTAAATGTTTCTGTCTGCATAAGTCACATACTAATTAGTAATTAACCACTGTTATTTAATTAGACTATCTAGTTGGTGCATCACACATTAATTACTCTCAGATTGGTGTGTGCCAGTTGCTCTTGGCGATGGGACCACTCTGCTGACCCATGTCGTGCTGTGTGCTGTGACTGTGCCCAGGTACAATCCATCTCTGCTATCTTAAATATGGACAGGGACCATCACCACAGAGGGGATGGCAGTGGCCAAGGGAATCTGTGCAGGGTGAATAAAGGAATCTTCCTTCCCTTCAGGAGACTTGTATTTTTTGTTTGTTTGTTTGTTTGTGCTTTGGATTTTCTAACAGTTCTTTTGAAAATAATGTGTATACGCCAAGGAAAGGTCACCATTCTATCCTGCACACAGAATTCCCAACAGTTCTCAGCACCAATGAACCCTCTTGAACTCTTAGCTCTTTTCTGAAGATTTTGTGAGCCCGATGTACCAGGTAAAACACATTTGAAAGGATTTTAATTAGAAATAGTCATGGTAATCCAGTCACGGTTATTTTAATAAAAATGTTGCACTTGTAGACTATGAAATTTACCCATTGTACCATTTATTCCAGTCCTTGTTACAGAAGTAGGACCACCATTATACATCCTCACACTGTGTAATGAATTTTGAGCAGCATCTCCTAGGACCTTATCAATTCTTTTATCTAGGAAGTCCTCTCAATAACAAACTCTTCTTTTATACCTGCACTTATCCACAGTAGAGTTCATCAGTGTCAGTGGTTCTCTGTCTGCACGAAGGTCAGGAGGGTTTTATAGCGTGTTGCTACAGGCTAATTATAGTTTTGTTTGCAGGACAGTTGTGTGCAGTGGGCTTTATGGTGGGTAGAAGCTGCTGTTTTGAATACACTTGGTGCAAACTCATCTGTGGTTAGAATCATCCTTTTGCAGAATATGATACATGTAAAAACCCTGAGGTGTGTGTCATCACGGGTAATCCCGGCATGATAGGTATACATCCTCATCTACCGGAAGGAAGTAAATCCTGCTGTCTGGAGACTCAATTCCATTCCCCAACACACTCACCTACTAGGTGTTCCAGTGATTGAGGGTGGCAGAGGGTGGGATAGAGGCTCCAAGAGGTTGTTGGCTCATTAAGCTTGGCAGTCAACAAGAACAGAGATTAGGGTTGGGGCTCTGATCTTGATTGCCTGAACTGGGCCTCTCTTTACCACACATTTCTCCTTTTCCTTCAAGGTACAAAACATTCAATTCCCTCCCCTCAGAGCTCAGGGAATCCCTCAGAAAGAGGAGGCAGAAAGAATGAAAGAACCAGAGGGGATAGAGGACACTAGGAGAACAAGGCCCCTTGAATCAACTAAGCAAGGCTCATATGAACTCATAGAGACTGAAGCAGCAAGCACAGGGCCTACACGAGTTTGCAGCAGCTCCTCTGTGTATATAACAGCTTTTAGCTTAGTGTTTTTTTATGGATCCTGAGTGTGAGAACACGGGGGTCTCTGATTCTTGGGCCTGCTCTCTTGGGATGCTTTTCCTCCTTTTGGGTTGTCATATCCAACATTGATATGACAGTTTTTGCTTCATATTATTATATTTTATTTTGTCATGTTTGGTTGTTATCTCTTAGAAGCCTGTTCTT
>LOJH01053224.1:551-13020 GCA_001685095.1 Ellobius talpinus
GAGAACCAAGGACACAACAGCTATACATGCACGTACTGAGATGTTGGGAACTTTCCATCATCTCTGAGTCCTTGTGAATATTCTCCAAAATAGAACTCAGTTATTGAAGAGGGGTAAGATAACCCTTAGGGGTTGACTCAGTGACTGATGTTTTGACTCAAGCCCTGGGAAAGGGGCAAAGTGACCCTCAAAAGTTTCCTCTTACCTCATCTGATCTGGCAACTGCTCTCCAGCCAATTATTGGTAANGAATGCTGGAAGACCCTGTCATGACAGAATTAATAAAATTCTCATGCTTTTACATCAGCTGTAGTGTGAGAGATGGTCTCTGGGGGGGTGAATCCTCTTCGGTGATTGGACTCTAGGGTCCAACAGCCCCAGCCCAGTCGGTGCCCGGCCTGGGGGGCACAACGGTGGTGTCAGGAGTATCAGCAAATATTACAAGTGCTGGACCATAGAAAGAGTGGCAGAAGAGAGACCTTGGAATCACCACAGCTGTGGTTGCCATTATTGCTATCTCTGCTACTGTAGATACTGCTGTTGGAGTTGTTCTCTCCCAGACTGTGCAGACGGCTGAGACTGTCAACCAGCTGGCTGAGTCAGCAATCTTAATATTGACCTTGAACCAACAAGTGGCTCTGGTTCAGGACTTTTCAATGGCTAACATGTTCTAGCTTTTATCATGTTATGTATGTTACTCCTGGCACTGTATTGCATGCTTCTGCTACTATTATGGAATTCAACTGTCATATGAGGGGTTTGGAATACTGCTTTTGTTAATTTTACCACCCAGTTAGTGCATGCTAGATGGTTGCAGTGCTGGTCTGGCTCGTTGGCGCTGTCAGTCCTGGGGATACTTGGTTTAGGGCTATATGTCTGGGTAGCCACGGACGGGCAATAATTGGGGGCAGGATGCCACCTAAGACAGGGAATGTTAGAGGGCTATTCCCCACGACAGGCAAGGTATAAAATAAAACGGGGAGAGTTGTTGTAATAGTCCAGCAAATATTAGCTTGGCAACTATTCTGCAGGCTCATATACAGTCCTGGTTCTATTTTTACTGTGTCGTGGATCAAACTCAGGGCCTAGGCAAGCACTCTATCTACACCCCAACCTCAAACTTCTGATGTATTTCTAAAGTCAGGCATGGAGTACATGAGGATCATTTCAGCATTGGGGAGGCTGAGGCAGGATGGATCTTGAGTTCAAGGTCAGCTGGGGTTACACCTGGAGGGGGGAACCTGAGAAAGGGAGACTTGAAGAGCAATTAAAGGTAAGATTTGTTTGACAGATCTTTGGTTTTTTGTTTTTCAAGGCAGGGCTTCTCTGTGTATTCCTGGCTGTCCTAGAATTCACTCTATAGACCAGGCTGTCATCAAACTCACAGAGATTCCCACCTGCCTCTGCCTCCCAAGTGCTGGGATTAAAGGCGTGTGTCACCACCCCTGGACACAAGATCTTTTAAACTCCACATGTGAACATCATCAAATGGTCTTCTGTCCAGGAAATGCTTGGGTTAAAGGAGAAGCGTCTTTCCTGTCTGGTTTCTCAGAACCGAGCGTGTGCTAGTGTACTACTAGGCACCAGAAAGCACTCAACAACCTCTTACCCCCACCCCCGCCATACCCCAAATAGAGGAACACTGAGTAGAGGATGGAGGTCTGGCCCACACACAGCCCATGCAACAGTTGTAAGCTTTTAGAGCATCTTCAGCTCCATGAAGACTGGACTACTCAGAGTTGCTGTGACTCTCCATGTAAGGAAGACAGTGGCAGTGAAGGACTAGATAAGAACCAAGGCCTGGAGAGATGGAACAGCAGTTAAGGGTAAGGGCTGCTCTTCCAGAGGACCAGGGTCTGATTCTCAGCAATGTATGGCAGCTCACACCTGTCTGCACCTCCATTTCCAGGGTACCTGACACCCATGGCAAAACACCAATACACACTTAAAACAAAAAACAAATAAAAGAACCAAGACCTGTTGCTCAACATAGAAAGCCTAAGCTTGTTTAGGCTCAGTAGCTGAGCTGCACCTTTTCAGAGCACAAAGGCAGCCCTAGGCCAGGAGCTTCATCAGAGAATAAGCTAGAATACCTGAGGAGTAACTGAAGACATCTTATTAAATATATGAGTGTGCTGCACGTACACCTGCAGGCCAGAAGAGGGCATCAGATCCTATTACAGAAGGCTGTGAGCCACCATGTGGGTGCTTGGAATCGAACTCAGGTCCTCTGGAAGAGCAGCCACGGCTGCTGGGGCTGGAGACTAAAGGCTTGGATATAAAAGGACATAGTGTAGGATTCACATGGGTCATCAGCAGTAACGGAGGAGGAAGGAGCTCCAGCAAGAGGTGGTCTGAACCAGTTCTGTGGTATAGCAACTACTACCAAAAAAAACCCCAGAAATTAACGCCACCAAATCGTTTCAAGGTGTTTCGATGTGGCAACCTTGTGACATGCAGACAGGTCAGGCAGGTTGTATTCTGGAGAGAAACTGTGTTCCTTCATGATCTCTGTGCGGGTTCGACTGAGCCACCATCAAGTATACCGACATGAAAGCCGTCCTGGAGCCCCACTTCTGGCCTCGGCGATCAACAACTCTGAACACATCAGTTCTTCTCAAACAGTTTAATAGCAAATAAACAAAGGAAGGTACCACACTTGGCAGATACAAAATGACTTTTTGTCCGTGTGTCTGTGCAATTAAAACAGATTTAGGTTCCCCATTGGGACAAAAGGAAAAACACACAAAAAAGGGAAGGAGAGTCCTTTTAAACACATACTCCCTTGCTCCAAACTTTTAACAACTTTTTTTCTTTTTTAATCCACTACACAAACTGTGATTAGGTAAGAAAAGCAACAAGGGCTCTTCTTGTCCTTTTTTTTTTTAAACCATTAAAGCAAAATCCATAATTTTCTACAGAGTACAACACAAGTTCACACACACACACACAAAAGACATCTTTTATAAATCAAACAGGAAAAAAGGAAAGCTCAAACAAGGTCAAGGAAAAGCATTTCTACGGCTGAATCACGACTTTGAGTTGATTGAATCCCGTTGTTGCTGCAGAACAGACTGTGCGTTTGGTCATAGTGGCATTTTTTTTCTCTTCACATTGTGAAATCACTTTACATTGTTTTCTAGTAGAAAAGGCAAAAAACTGTACAAAACCCCTAGTGTTAAATACAACGTTTGTACCAATAAAAAACTCACACAGGTTTGTCTCCAAAATGTAAAGTTTCTTTTTTTTTTCTTTTTAAATTATTCACAAAAAGCAGCTGGAAATCAGAAAGGCAGCTGCCGCTCCAGGGTCTCAAATCCATTAAAACCACTACAGAACAATTAAAACAATCAGAGAGAAAAGGAAAAAGAAACAATGTCCAACATTTGGCATTTGGTTTTATCCACAGGTTTTCCCAGAGCTCCTCTTGGAATTGAAAGCAAAATACATTGGCAAACATAGCTTCTCAGTACACAGGAAGGGGAGCCTCAGCCCCTCCTGCCGACAGAGGTGGCTCTGTGCAATCAGACTGTAGGACACAGCAGGCTCTCTCAGGCTGGGGCTCTGGCTTCAGTCCACCCCACACTACCACTTCCAGGACATTAAGGAGCCTATCTACAGGGGTCCTCCACTTGGCTGCCTTTTCTTCCAGTAAGATGGCCTCGAGCATAATATATTGGGCAACCTGTGGGGGTCACAGAGCAGAAATTCTGCCAGAGCCCCTTCTTCATCACCTGGGCGTGGACGATGCTAGTCAGTGCTTCAATAACCCACCCCACCCCACCCCTTCTGCACCTTGCCACCCTTTTCTGGACTTTCCCTCCCACCAGCGCTTATGTCTCAGTGGGATCTGTCAAAATTCCTCCATGCCGCCTCTGCACTTCACAGACCCATCCTTGTACTCATTTCCTTCTAGCTTCTCCTCTTCTATTCACATTCTTCCAAGTCCCCAAGACCCTGAGGCTGGATGGTGCTACAAGAGAAGAGGATAAGTTTCCCTTGGGAAACTAAAGAACTGGCTGGCCTGGCACCCGGGGACAGTAGCTGTTTGGCTCTTCACCCAATTTAAAAACAATTCTTGCCCTTACCCCAACTTTACTAGCTAAGTAGGAGCAGAGCTATAGTGAAGAGCCAGTGTGGGGTGGTTGGTGCCCAGGGCTGTAAACAGTGTGAAGACTGTAGTATTTATTGTGCTTGTCACCTAGGAAAAGGGCAGGCAGGTGTATTGCCACTCTGTGTAGTTAGGAGCACAGCACCCTCCCTCCTCAGTGATTTAACCTTGATGTGCTAAGCCTCCTGCCTATCCACAGCCACCTTTGGTTCTGCTTCTGCCTCTCTGGCCCCCCTGTACTCCCCGAGCAGAGCAGCCAGCCTCCTGGATGCCCCACTGAGACCTGGAGGCCATAAAGAGTGACAGTCTAAGTGCACAGGCAAACACACTCTAAGGGCAATAGAGGAGAAAGTTGCCACTTCAAAATAAAACAATACAATTGAGAAAAAAAATCAACCCCAAAACAATTTAAAACATCTTCTTTGAAACCCCTTTAAATCAGTCAGTTTTTGCACAAACTATAGAAAACAGAGAGGTGAAGGTGATATATACGAAAGTGTGAAGAAACAGCAGGAAACATGCACAACTTGTTTTTTCTGGGCATAATCTTAGAAGGAAAGGAAAAATTTAAAACAAAAAGGCAAAAGCAATATAACCCCCCTCCCCAATTTCCAAGTATCACATTTTGCTGTGGAGCCTGTAGGAATAAGCATGGATGAGAGCTGACTGAGGGGAGGGGAGGGGCAAAGGGACCCTAGGGCTCCTGCAGGGCTGCTTCAGGAAGAGCCACAGAAGGAAAACAAAAGGCTAGCTGGGGTCTAAACGTCAGCCTCAGTGAAAAGGTAATGAATGGGGTGAGGGTATTTCAGGTGTTTTCTGCAGTTTAGAACTCAGAAGAACAAAAATTAATTAATAATAAACACATGCGGTCTCCTCAAGCCCCAAAACTATATCAGCAAAATGTGTTCGGAGCCTCAAAGATTTTAGTGACATCGTTTATTTCATTGTTCAAGTTGTCTTTAAAACTAAGCACACAGAGGAACAAAGCCTGGAAGCGGACTGGCTGTGTGTTCACAGGAATACAAACACCACACGGCATGTGCTAGCAGGGCTGCTCTGAGACAGTTACAAAGAATTGGAATCACAAAATCAAGTGGTTATCTTATGAAGTTCTAGAAAAATAGATTTTTTTTATATTCAAATGCAGTTTAAATATTTTCCCTTCAGCAGTCGTTCTAGCAAAACCAATTTTGGCAGCACAAAAGGGGGGAAAAGAAAGAAAAAACAAAGAAAGAAACAAACATAATAAAATACACATCAGCATCAAAGGTCAACACAAGGTCAAAGGTGAGAGTTCAAGCATCAGAGAAGCTGAAGAGACAGGGATTTGGACGATGTACTTGACGCCACATCGACATGCTTTAGGCACAACGATGAACAAACGGCAGGAATCTAGAAAAAAAAACAAACCAGAAAGAGGGAGACCCACTGAGTTACACAGAGCAATACATCCAAACAGAGAAAGAACAGGACACTCACTGTGTGCAGCCCTGAAATGAGGCAGGGAAGGGGTAGGGTAGGAATGACAGGGACTTTTGCACATGCTAACAATGGACACAGGGAAAAGTTCAAAAGGACATGGAGGACACCAAGAGAACATCCAACTGCCAGAGACAAAAGGGAGCCTAAGGCTTGGATTCCCGGCAAAGCACCTAACCCATTCAAGACAGGGTGAGCAGGGCCTCAGCCTCTTTCCCACTACCTGGCAAGAACCAAGGGGAGAGGAAACAAGATGCTGACAAGAGTGGAAAGGAGATTATTGAGGGGAGAAGGCCAGAGTTTCTTGCTCAGTCTTGGGATGACTCTTTGTTCCCAGAAATCCAAGCCCTAAGCTTCCACATAGGCCCTGGCCACTCATGTGGAACCCAGGAGATAATGAGTGGTCAGGCTGCAGTGAAGGCAAATCAATGGCATGATAAAATCCGAGACACAAACTACAACAGAAAACACACTGTAAGAGAAACTTCCACACAACAGAAATGGATTGCTTAAGACTTCACTTCAGTCTCCACTGAGCTGAGCCCTTTCACATCAAGAGTTATAGGGAGGGGAGCAGCTTCTTCAACAAAACCATCTTTGGCCTGGGGAGAGAACTGTGCTCAAGGGCAGTGCTACCGCTGTGCTCATGTACTGGGTGGGCAAAGGGGGAGAGAGAAGTGCACCAACTGGCTGCCTGAGCACACCATGGCTCTGGTGGGGCAAGTGCTCCTTTTAGAGCCACAAGTAGGTATGGAGTCTGGGGTCTGTTCCAAAGGTGAGGGTCGCACCTTTGCCTTTAAAATCATTAGGAAGGTGGTTTCCTAAGGTACTAGAGCATGGGACAAATCCATGGACAAATGGTGAAATGGAGGGAAACTGAGAGAAGGGGGAAGAATGTGGTGTTCTGGTCCACGAGGAAGACAGAACAGAAGGTTAGGGAGCACAGCACTGGCAGCACCCTATGGAACACAGCTCTCGCCTCTGCCGATTCACAGCATTAATGTTAGCCTTCCCCTTGGACAGGTTACCTGGGCTGCAAATGGTCACAGAAAGTCAGTAGTTTCAATCATACACAGCACCCCGTGTATACAACAATCACATTCTGAATTCTACAAAATCCTGGCCTTTTCCAGAGATATAATTTAGGTAATAAATATTCTCCACCCTGGAGCTGTATAAAACCTCTATAAAAATAGAAACGACATTCTTGGTTCCAGCTGGTTGGGATTTAGAACAGTGCCTGCCCAACCTAGCATTTTTCTTTTTTTTTCCTTTTTAAGTTTTTGTATTTTTATTTTTTATTTTTTGCATTTATTTAAAAAAAATCCCATTATTACCCTGGAAGCCTTTAGAACAATTTTATCTTGAAACACAGGACACTTTTCTCCCATTGCGCAGAATTCAAGTTATGTGGTTCAGTTTAAGAAGCGTATTATTTCATGTCTGTTAAGAGGATAACAGACCCAACTTCAATGGGCTAATCCAACACTAACAACTACTTGTACAACAGTAGGATGGTCAATCCCTGTATGCTACCTACAGGGACAGCATGACAAGCAGAAGTGTCTCCGTCTGACTGAAAAACAGGCTAGCTCCTTTCTTCTAATCTCTGCCGTTAGGAGTCAAGACTTTTAACTTGTGAGGTTTAAGCTTTCAAGGAGCCAGGAACCCAAGCCCTGGCTGTGGATGACAGTCACATGCTTCTGGGGCTACCTCTGCTCAGACGCACATTCCCAACAGCATTTCCTGGAGCAGTAGCAGGGCCCAGAGGCTGTGTGGGACACTGGCAAACACTGGAGTTAAGACTGGTGAAAGGCAGCAGGAAACTAACCATAAGCACGATGACAAAATGAACATGGGTTAATACTGAGGTAAAAGAACACTACAGGGCCTGTAAACGTCCTGTACTCTCTTCTGTCTCCAAAGGCAGAGGGTGGGGCTTAGAGTGGCTAAGAGAGGCTTCTCAGACCTCTGGGGAAATACAACCTCTGGGATACCTTTATCAGAGGCAGGAGTGCACTTCTGCACCTTCTTGAATACTAGGCTCTGCTCAAATACAGCATCCTGGCTTGAAGAGACCTTGACTCAGGTACATCAAGAAGCAGGTCCCTCCTCCCTCAATCAGAAGGCTTCTGACTGCTCTGCCTGTAAACAGCACCCTTGTTGGCTAGATGCTGCAAGTGCTTCTTACTTCTTAGATCTGCCCTCATGAGAAAATTGTGGCTGGGGAAGGAGGCAATATTCCTTGTTGTGACGAACTTCCACAGACCTTCTTCAAAATAAACTGTTGGAAATGGGCAATGGTCTAACTTCACACTGAAATAAACTAAAAATGACCTCTTTGGCTGCTTCCCCCAAATAACCACCAGCCAGGCAGGGCAGTGCAGTACCAACAGAAGGCTGGGATGGCTAGTAATGGGTATCTCCATGTTATTTGCATATTTCAGGATAAATTAAGAAGTACTTATTTCCTAAGACTTGTTGACCCCGTTTTAGGAAAGAAGGGCAGACATCCAGGACAGAAGAAAAAGAAGAAGAAAAAACCCATAGGTGGCATAAGCTTAGCATTTTCACAGAAAGCAGCGAGTTATGAAGGGGTCTAGATGCCAAGCCACCTCCCCACTCTGCCCCTGTAGCTCATTAGACCGTACCCATCCTTGCACTCAGGTAGAGAGATTTGGGGAATCAATTTTCTGTTCTGCTCAGTCCTCTCTCAGTGGTTTGGGGTACATTCTGACCATCTTTTAAACCATTTCCCCCTTCCTCAGGGTGGATTGGTATTGGTCCTTCTCAACATACTGGTTACAAACACGGCAAACTTTAAATAAAAGGAAAAGAAACAAATAAAACAAAAAAACCCCTCAGGATATGGCACCTAAACTCCAAAGTAAAACACTGGAAACCAAAGCACAAACTTGTCCTCTGTACGAAGCGACACTCCCACAGAAGGCAGTAGCTGAGTCTTCAGGGCAAGCTGTGCCTGCGAGAGTGGCAGGGATCAGGGTCCAGGGCTGTCAACACACAGCCTTAGGGCTTCGAATGATTAAGGGTGCTCCTCCCCCACTTACCAGAAGATCTTCTCACTCCAGTCTCAGAGGGGAGCACGCTCAGTAGGGCTTGCTATCATTCTTCGAACGTTTGAGCTGCACTTTAAGCCTCTTCATTCCAATCTGAAAGCCGTTCATGGACTGGATGGCAGCTTGAGCTGAGACAGGATTGTCGTAACTCACAAAACCTGTGTGCCCAAATAGAAGCCTAGGTGAGGGATTTAAGAGTCTCAGCCCTCCTTATCCAAGAGGTTAACTTATGTATTTAGTCTCAAGTCTCAAGTGGTACCACCTCTGGACCAGTGCTGTGAGCAGAAATCACCACCTCTATGACAGATAAAAGTGAAGCTCAGAAAGAGGTCATAAGATCTGCTGAGGTCAAACTCAAAATCAGCTTTCTCTGAATTTGTCAGCAGCTTTCTTTCTCAGTGGCAAAATACTTAATTCCATCCTGACACCAAAAGAGAAACCAACATACCAAAACACTTGCTCAGGTTTGTCTGCTTGTCTATGAAAACCTTGGCAGACACGACATTCCCAAAGGGCATAAACATCTGCAGCAGGTCCTGGTCTCCAAACTCCTGGGGCAGGTGATAGATGAACAGGTTGGCTCCCTCTGGACCTTTAAATATCCGTTGATTGAAAGAGGATCAGTGTTAAGTACACTTATCAGCCAGAGCCAATGGTGTTTCATTCCCATCCATACTAAAGCTAGCAAAATCAACAAATTTATTCTTTGAAGGGAACTAAACAGATTCTCTAAATAAAAGGCAGGAAACCTTGCAGTAACTCCAAAATCAGATTTCTCCACTTGCCTATAGCCACCTGTCAACTCCATGTGAAAAGATGTCCTTTTGGTTTTTTATTTGTTTTTTGAGACATGATTTTTCTGTGTAACAGCTCTGACTGTCTTCAAATTCATAGAGATCTGCCTGCCTCTGCCTTCCAAGTATTAGGATTAAAGCTATGTTGTTTTCAAGACAGGCAGTCTTATTTCATTATGTAGCTCTGGCGTCCTGGAACTATGTACACCAAGTTGCTGGTCTCAGACTCACAGAGTTCTGCTTGCCTTTGCCTCAAGTGCTGGGATTAAAGGCGTGAGCCAGAAAGGATGTTAAAGTCCCACCTTGTCAGGGGTTAGAAAGAAGGTGGATCTGCACATACGGTAGTAAAAGAGAAACAACTCACAAGGGAATTAGGAAAAGGTGTAAAATGGGTTATATAGTCAAAACAAGTTTTAGTCTGTAATCCTACAACTCAGGAGGCTGAGACAGGAAGATCTTAACAAATTCAAGGTCTGCAGAGTAAGACTACCCTGCCTCAAAAGCAAAAACAAATAAGCAACAACAAAAATTAGATTTCAAAGCCAGGAGATGGTGTTGTATGCTTTGAACCCCAGCACTCAGGAGGCAGAAGCCAGCCAGAGTGAGTTCTAGTACAGCCAGGGCTGTTACACAGAGAAACCCTATCTCGAAATTAATTAATTAATTAATTAGGTTTCAGAGCTGTGCCTGGATACTAAAGGGATGACAGACTGGTAGTGCCAGAGGCAAGAACACAAATAGCAGGTAACAGTGAGGTGCTTGGGAGTTTCTAGTGGGTATTTTTTTTTACAAATGTTCTCCCAGTAGTGTAGCACTTTCAGCACTTTATAAACTCAAACTCAGAGTGAATTTTGAATTTAACCATACCTAAACTGTATCCCAATAAAAAGAAAAGACATTTTAAAAATGTGCCTATGCTTAGCACTGAACTCATAGCAGAGTACACTTCACTTACAATGCGATTTTCTAATGAAGAGTGACTAAAACAATAAATGACAACCCAGCCATTCTCCAGTCGCGTATGTCTCCCCTTTATTGCCTTCAGGTCCACGCACTTGCCATTTCTGTGCCACTATTACTCTTTCTCCTACACATATACTTGGTTTGCTTTCTCACATCCTCTGGGTCTCTGAATACTAGAGTTCACACACTAAAGCCAAAAGGCTACTTGTTTTGTTTTGACATTAGTGCCTAAACCTTATCAAGTTGTAGTTACAGAAACCCAGTCAAATCCAAATACTAAGGTGTTAGCAGGAACACTGTCAAGAAACTCTCTTCTAAAGGACACATTTTTCACTCCATCCAACCTACTGACATGTCAGTATCACATCTCAGTATCTCATTTAGGAAATGTATCAATCAGAAGGAAAAATGTCAAATGATATACCTAAAAGAGATACGTACTTAGACAATCCTCTGATAGATTCATAACCCAGAGACTTCCTAACTAAAGAAGATTCTTGACAAAAGACCAGATGCAGTAATTACAATGTCTGTTTATTTCTTTGTTTAAAAACTGAGCTTCATCCTAAAAGGATCCATAGGAATTCTGATCCACAACTCCACCCACAAGTTGCAAAAGCATTGCAATTCACATCCTTTCTTGGTCTGTTCTTGGCCTTGGCTGGGAAAGTGTTAATCTGGCCACCTATATTCTGTTGCCCCAAACCTCACCTTCCAGTTCTGGTGCACTCACCTTCCTTCTGGCTTCCAGCAGCACCGATACTCTGCTGGCTCAATAAATTCTGGTTGTACAGAGTGGGGAGTGCTGCAGCAGCATATTGCTGGATACCAGAATATGCCTGAGTGAGGGCCTCCATGGTGCTCCCAGTGCCATTGGAAAGGCCACTGCTGCCGAGACCACCATTCAATGCAGCCATCCCTTTGTTGGAGGAAGAACAAGGTTAACATACTACTGGAAAGATTCGATTGATGCTGAAGACAAATATATTTAAGTTACTAAAAAAATGGACCCCTCCCCGGTGTAGGAGGTCCTTCTGTTTATGTGTTGCTTTCATTGTTTAATGAATAAAGAAATGGCTTTGGGTCCCTGATAGGGCAGAACTTAGGTAAGCGGAGAAAACAGAACTGAATGCTGGGAGGAAGAAAGCAGAGTGAGAAAGAGGTCATGGAGCTGCCCGAGACAGACATGCCAAATCTTTCCTGGTAGGCCACAAACTCGTAGTGATATACAGATTAATAGAAATGGGTTAAATCAAGATGTGAGAGTTAGCCAATAAGAGGCTAGAGATAATGGGCCAAGCAGTATTTTAATTAATACAATTTCTGTGTGGTTATTTCAGGGCTAAGCTAGCTGGGCCACACAAGCAGCCTCTCCATGCAATACCTCCCCACAAAGTTTGTCCTTTCATCTCCCTTTTAACTTCCACAGAATGAGACTAGTTGTGTGACTGGTTCCATTTCAAGATGCTTCACTGTTCTCCTTGTTACAGTTTTCCAGCATACAGAAGGACTGACAGCATTCACAAATGCCTATGTCCATTTTTTACTGTTGGCTATTCTATCTCTTCTTCATACAAAGCTGGAATATGGTAAAGTCAGCCCCAGACTGAGTAAATGCTATCATTAAAATAGTATCCAACATTTACTGAGCATGTTCTGTGTGCCAGGCACAGAACTAATTGTGCTCATCCGCCCTTTGCCTATGCTCTCATTTGTTTGTTTATTCATTCATTAACTTTTTCTTTTCTTTTTCTTGAGACAGGGCTCCCTTTGTGTAGCCCTGGCTGTCCTGGAACTTACTCTGTAGACCAGGCTGGCTTTGAACACAGAGATCCGCCTGCCTCTGCCTCCCGAGTGCTGGGATTAAAGGTGTGCGCCACCACCACCAACACCACCTGACTCATTTAACATCACCTTCATAAAGTGTTATTTTGCATTTTAAAATTTTGTGTGTGGGGGCAGCTGGGGAGATGGCTCAGAGGTTAAGAGTATTGACTGCTCTTCCAGAGGTCCTGAGTTCAACTCCCAGCAACCACATGGTGGCTC
>LOJH01053225.1:1131-12221 GCA_001685095.1 Ellobius talpinus
CGTGGGCAGACACATTGTATGGAATAGAATTGGATATTTATTACTTGAAGGGGGGAAGGAGAAGAAGAGGACACAGACACAGAGGGGGGTAGGTGGGGAGAGAGGCAGAAGCAAAGCTGCCTCTCCAGAGGAAAACAGAAGAGAGCGAGAGCTCAGGCCGGAAGCTGAAGATCAGCGTGGCTCAGAGGATGGGGGAGGGAGTGGGTGTGGCTTGTCTCTTAAAAAGACAAAAACCATAACAGTGATGACTCAGGAAACCACATCTTGGACTTGCAGGACAGCTTGCAGGTGTCTGAGCCAGTCAGACACAGACACAGTCACAGTCTCTTCTCCTTAGCAGTTGTCTCTGCTCATGTAAACTTGGGGAAGACTGTTGTAAATCTTGTTAGTTTCAGGAACTTCTTGAGACTTGTTTTTTTGGTTTACTTTCTGAGCCTTAAGGAACCTCTTTCTGTATTCAAGGAGGAAAAATTTGAATGCAGAGGAAATAACTAGGAAAAGACTAATCCTCTTTGGGGGCTCACATTCATTCTGCTCCCTCATCTCCAGCTGTCCCTGAACCTTGAAGGGAGTGATATGGATGTTTGGAAGTTTTTCTCCATTTATAATTTAGTATTGGGCCACTATGCCAGAGCAACGGTTACTTGGTTTCAGAAGCACGTGAAGTTGTGTATCTACTTTGTACTTCTTGATGCAAAAGAGAAGTCTCCCTCCAAGAACAATAGTAATGATCTATAAGCGTGTGCGTGAACACACATACACACACATGCATGCACAAACGCACAAATGCAAAATGTTTAGAAGCTAATTTGGCAGTTACTTTATGTTCACTTAAGAAAGTAATAGTAGGAGCATCCTCACTGGGACCTCTGACCTTCTCCTTCTGGCTTATTGTACCTTTTGTGATTCCTGTGGTTTTAAGAAATAGACCTCAAATTCAGCTGACAAGCAATTCACCCAAAACAGTCATGCTACCATTGCACCCGAGGCCACAGCTTGTCTGGCATATTGGAAATGAAGCACACGGGGTCTATAGCTGAGTGGAACTGGTGGTGACAATCCTCCTCCAGAAGTCAATGTGGTGCCTTCTAACTCTACAAAAGACAACTGAAAAGGAGGAGCTACCAGTTTAATCCTAGCTTTATTTTCCATGTCTGATAGCCAAAGCCTGTAATGTCTTCAGCAATAAAGATGCACTATCTAGATCTAGCATCCACCAACACCATCAGCAATAGTGTTATAATGTATGTGGCCTCAAGGACCTTCTCCGGCCAACAACTCAGAGAAGTGGCCCATTCTTCTTATTGGAATTTTTACCCAACAACCTCAAGGCTCCTAGCAATGCCTTTTCTCACTTTTGTGTGGTGTTTTTGTCTAGCTCTTTAAGTGATATCTGTATAGTTCTTACTAAACCAGTGAGATGCTCAAGAGTTTAACAATATGCAACAAAACCTTTTTACAGAGAGCAGGCAGGATCTCTGATGATTTACCATGATCCGTTTTTAATGAGTTCCAGTTGGTGTTGAGCATCTAGTGGGATATTTTAAGAGAAATACTGGTAAAGTGCAGTACAGTACACACGGATCTCATCACTGCTGCTGATCATTCGATTGTTGGGGACAGCAGTGTGGAGAGAAGCCACCACCCCACAAACCACCCTCAACCTGGAGTACCCTGCTGACACAAGGCCACTGTGCATTGCCCTTCCCATGGTGGTCTTAGCAGGGCCAACTTGTGATGCTCATGCTGGCTCAGTCCTGAGTGCTGCATTCTGACCTGTTATGCCTGCTTCTTGAGCTGAACCCTCAGATCTGACAGGCCACAGGTCAGCACTGTTGTCCTTGGCTTCCATTCGGCTGCTGCAAGGGCCCTAGAGAGGGTGAACTATCTGTGATTTTTATTTTTCATGTACTTCATGCTCTAGGGATATCTGTCCACTCTAGGACAGGTTTAGTATTCATTTTCCACTGTGCAGTATTGGTAATCTTTATATTTTCTAGAAGCTCCCCAGCACAGCATTGTGCTCTCTGTCAATTTTTCACCTAGGCATTCCAGTTGACACACAATGACAAAAAAAATCAATGTCTTCAATTTTTAGCTTTGTTTTTGGGCAAAATCAGGGTATAAAAGAAGAACTACTAATTTTGAAGTAGAATTTGCATGAGAGCAACACAAAGCATCAGATTTTAGTTGGACAAATAATCCACATTCATGTGAATAAATTGAAAATGGAAATTCCTTGGATAGAAGATATTTGGATGATGATGAACTTGTTTGGGTTATGGAAGACATGGAATATGGTCTGATAGACAGGCTGATTTGATTTGGGTCAAAGTAGGGAAAATATGAGGGATATACTGACTCAGTTTACACAAGTTGTATGAAAAGATGTGTTTTGAGGACCTCTTTGGTCACTTTTGATTGGGCAGTGTATGAGGGATAGAAAGAACTGAGGATAGCAGATAGATCCTGGAGAACCAGTCAACTAATTGTAATTGGCTCAGGGGGCCCCAGAGGTCTCCAAGGCCACACTTGAGTAAACAGTTATGTTTCTATTTCTATTAAGGAGGCCCAGGCAATGTCCCAAGGGTGAGCATAGTATAGTCTGCCATAAGGTCAGGTGCTGTCTAGGGCCAGCTGTCTATGGTGAGGGAGTCAGAGAACAGTACAGGCTATTTCCTGCCCCTTAGTTATGGGCCTCAGCAGGTGAGCCTGCTAGGGCAGGTGAGACTGCTGGGCGAGGTGGCCTCAAGAAAGAATGATTTCTCCAGGACCAGAGCTGTGATCCAGCCTGCCATAACACAGATGCAGTTGGGACTGAAGAGAAACAGACCTTCCTCAAACACTTCTAGATGACATCATGTGGAATGGGCTTCATATTTACTAGAAGCCAGCAGGATTGAGGGAAGTAAACCCAATTTTCCTCCCCAGGACTGTGGTAAGTAAGACTCGGTGGGATTCTCTGGATTCATAGATCTAAATCTCAATTTCTTGATGCCTAGAATCTAAGATACAAACCAAATTGTAGACATCAGAACCAGGAGACAGATCACAACTAGGGTCAGAGATGCTGAAAATAAGTGAAGAACACTTATTAGAGTAGCTGAGGATGAAAGAGGATTCTTATTTGGGGTCAGTGTTTCATGTGGGGTGTCAGAGTTTGATATGTAATTAATTCATTAAGTCTTTGAATTTTAGTTAAGCTGACAAGACCCTTTATTTTCTGGTCTTCTACTACAAAATGTTAGTGTGTTATTATTAAGTATTTCATCAAGGAGTTTGAAGATCAGCCTAACTGCTATAAGATAGAGTGGATGTGGTGTGATTTTTCAGGTGGTGTGGGCAAGAGAGAGTGATTGAGTCTGTAGAAGCACAGACTGGTGCAGAAGTGTAGGATGATTTGCTGCCTGCTCAGCTTTCATTGAGAGTCCAGTTCTCCAGAGGCTGAGGAGAGAGTTACATATAGAGGTGTAAAAGGAGGGACAGCACTGAGTTCACATTGAAAGGTGGATGCTTTAGTAAAGAGGGTGATGACCAAGGAATCTACCAGACCCCTCCTGTCTTCAGACATAGGATTCTGTTGGTTATTTTCTCTCAATGGTAGCTCCACTACAGTCAGACAATTAACTCAGTGCATTGGTATGAAGGATATTTTTATCTTATCAGATATCAAGTACTTTACTACTGACAGTGTAGGTTGGTGGTAGAATCCCTGCCAAGTGTGTGGGGAGTCTTGGGACTGATTCCCAGCACTGTAAACTAGCTTATTATTTATGGAAGCCACAAATATCCACACACATCCACACACATATCCATGCAGACATACTGGGAGATAAACAAGAGGCTCTTGAGGATCTCAGTCAAGAGTTTCAAACATGCAAATGTCAAGTTTCTTTGTGGTTCTTCAAGAGATTACAAGTAAGGCATTTTAAAAGACAATTTAAAAGCAGAAATATATGCACCTTGAGAGTGCCATTCTTAGAATTTCTCAGGGTTGTTTTCTTGTTTTATATTTAGCCACAGTTTGATCTTTGCTACATTTCAGGCATTGGGCCTCATTCTGCCCTGTGAAGAACAAAGAAAGGCCATCTCCTTTTCTGGATGAGAAATATTTAAGCTTGTATTTAAGCCACACTCCCACTTTTAAGCATCCTGGTTTTTCCTCTAAAATGTCCAGTGAAGACACCCAGTTCTCATCCAGGATGCTTTGAGATGGCTAGTCGGTGTGACATCCTTCAACCAGCACAGAAGCACTGGATAGCATACTTTAAAACAAATATAAAAATACCGAGGGATCCTCTGTCAATCTTAAATAGCTTCTCAGGAGCTACCAGGAACCAGTTATATCAGCCTGACCTAATTTCTCCTTTTGCTGGAATGAGATATGGGAAATTCTTAAGGAAACAGTCATTTTGAAACTCCCACCTCTGCTGGAGGACCATCACATCTGTTATAGTTTACATATTGCTTCTTTCAGTGCAGTGAGGACTGTTGCTTTTTGGAAGGAGCCCTGTGATAACGGTGTATGATCCCATCATGAGAACTTTCCCACCCTTCTCAGCTGTGTACACTAGAGCTATTGGCACGAAGCTGAATTCTGCCCATCTTCTCACTTATTTTGTCTAGAATGGAGCCTACTATTATGCTCACAACTCCTGGCTTGTGAGTGGTAGGTTTCCCTGTATGGAATTTGCCAGAAGTCCAATGCCATACACAAATGAGGAGCAATGTGCAACTATTTAGGAAAGGTGAAAGACTCCAAGCATCGTGGGGATTGGTTAAGCTGAGGTCTTCTTTTTATGAGCAATGTAAGTGTAAGTGAGCAATTTCCAGCTGGAATCCCAGGGAAGAATGGAGGCATTTGTAATATGTCATAAATGCAATGACTGGTTCCTGAGCAGTAGAAGTTGTGTCAAATGCAGGCACGGTGAAGTCACCTGTGGTGGACACAGGGTATCCTTAACATCAGTCTAATGAGGGCTTTAAGATACTACAGATGATCTTGGATGTTTAGTTCTGAAGATCACCCCAATCTCCAAATCTGGCTTCTTTCTCTTACAGTGTCTCTTAGTTGCCCCCATGATGTTGCCAGTGGTGCTATCTTCTGCTCTTGTCATTGTTGAACTGAGTTTTGTGAAGGGTATTTGATAGTTGCAGCCTTATCCTTTTTCTGTGGAAATACATTTCTTCCA
This sequence comes from Ellobius talpinus, assembly GCA_001685095.1. Classification (NCBI taxonomy): domain Eukaryota; kingdom Metazoa; phylum Chordata; class Mammalia; order Rodentia; family Cricetidae; genus Ellobius; species Ellobius talpinus. The sequence continues at coordinate 6,324 of LOJH01053225.1, forward strand.
GCACTGCTTATGTGAGAGACTATCCTTTATTCTTTGTGTCTTCCTGGTGTCCTTAGGAAATAGCAGTTGGCTGTGTGCTAAGATTTGTTCCTGGCCCCTCTCTCTCTTCCATTCCAGTGACCGATGTGTTCTTTATAGTTCTTAAAACTACTGTTGCTTTGTAGTGTACTTGGAAGTGTGGCACATCTAACTGTTTTCCTTTCTTGGAGTTAATGTGGCTCTGTGGGGTTGTCATCTACATTCTTGTGAACTAATCGGAAGTTCTGCAGTTGGGTGTGCTCCATTATGCAGTTGCCCAACTGTGACTGAGAGAGGTAAAATGTTCCAGCTGTCTCTGTGGGTACTTGTTGGAGAGGAGAGTACTGTCAATGCTAATAATAAGTCTTTGTTGTATACGCACTTAAAAAACTATTTTCCCTTTTCAATTTAAATTTCTATTTTTGAGACTTTCACAGATGAGTAATGTATTTATTTCATTTTCATGTCTCTTTCTCCCCACTCCAACTTCTTCCCACTCCCTCTCAAATTCATGACCTCTTATCCTTTAATTATTATTGTTTTATACACATATGTACACTCTACTGGGTCTTTTTAGTGTTCTTTGCATATATGTAGTAAACAAACCTTTTCATGCTTATTTTTGCTTTAAATAAACAAGATGTTGGATGCTGGAGAAACTTAAAGCCCCAGTAGAGAGGTGATAGACCCTTTCCTGGATCCTGGCTTCCTTGAGCAGAGGACAATCAGCCAAGCTGACACTCAGTGACCGCGGGTCAGACTTCCCTCCCGGCAGCTCAGCTGTTCTGAACACACCACAGATGCTTCGAGGAAGCCATACCACCATTCCTGCTGCTTATTCCAGGCTTATTTCTTTTAAGAACCTTAAACAAGATTTTGTATTTTTGTTATCATAAGCCTTGGAAGATCTACCAATCACTTTTTCACTCAGGGCAGAAGGAACAAGCTTCCCTTGGTCTTCCCCAAGAAGGGCAGTTGCAGCCTGCTGCCTTCTGCTCCCTACTGCAGTCTGCTGCCCTCTGCTCCCTACTGCAGCCTGCTGCTGCCTCCCACTGCTCCTCACTGGTGCTGGAAGCTAAGGATTGCGTAGGCATGAAGTGCCGGGGCCACTGGTAGTTAAAGCCCAGAGCACTGAGATTCCGATCATGGGTTCTATAACTATAAGGTCAGATTCTCTTTTCCCACTTTTTATTAAAAATAGTTTTTTTCTCACATAATATATCCTTTCCTCCTGCTCCTCTTAGTTCTTCTCCACCTCCCCTCCCATCCAGATCCACTGTGCCCTTTCTGTCTCCCTTTAGAAAACAAACAGGCTTCTTAGGGATAATAATAAAACACAACATAATATAATAAGGTAACAAAAACTAACTCACCAGAATAGGATAAAGCAGATAAATAGAAGGAAAAGCGCTCGAGGCACAAGAAACAGAGACAGACACAGAAACCACACTCAGGAATCATTTAAAAACACTAAATTGGAAGCCATATTATATATGCAAAGAACCTGTAGGGTAAGAGATGGACAAATATATATTCATAAATAAAATTAAAAATTAGACTTAAAAATTCTCTGACATGACATTAGGAATCAAAGGACCCCCAAAGATGCCACTGAGTTCATTCTCTACTGGCCATCTACTGCTGGGCACGCAGCCTCCCCTTAAGAGTGGTTGCTTCCCCAGAGAGACTCCCTTGGAGAGAACTAAATTGTCATTTGCAAGTGGTTATTAATTGAAGATGGCTTCTAGGTGGCCCCCATCCCTAACCCAGAAGTCATAAGGTTGACTTCTGAAGACTGGAGTCCCTAGGTTTTAGGGTTTGGGGCTCTATGTTTCTGGGTCTACCCATTTAGTCCCTGGATTCTCCTGAGTGTTGCCAGCCCTGGGTAGAACATCTAGCTGACAGCCAAAATGCTGAAAATTAAATTTCATGCCTCTGCTTCAAAATTATCCGAGTTTTTATTCATTAAAATGATCATTACTGATGTAAATAAGGCTCTGAGCTTTATCATATTGAAATACCTTGGCTCATTGTTCATTTGTTTATCATATTAGAAATAGCGCTACGCTTTGCTGATTGAAAGTATATTAGCTGGAGGTTGGAGACAGGGCTCAGTGGTTAAGAGCACTTGTTGCTTTTACAGAGGACCTGGGTTCAATTCCTAGCACCCACAGTCACCTGTCACTCTGGCTTTAGGGAATTCAGTGCCCTCTTCTGAGCTCCGTGGACATCAGCCATACATAGCATACATACAGAAATACATGCAGACAAAACACACATAAACACAAAATTAAAAAATGAAAAGTGGTGTTCATTTATATATGCCACAATATAAAATCATTGTTAGAAGTATACAATGGGAGTGAACCAAAACCCTGTGCCACTAAGTGAGGAACATTTGTGTACATCAGACATGGTGCCAGGGTTAGAAATGCATTCGTTCATTTATTCATTCAATCAGTTAGTCAGTAAGATCGTTGTTTTCCAGTTTCTGCAGTGAAAGTTGGACATCACGATGCCAAGTGAACTATGCAGCCTAATTTGCACAAGTTAACTGCTAATTATGAAGGCAGAGCAGGTTTAACAGAGAGCACAAATGTTTGTAATATACATGATGCATTATTTCATGTCACCAACACCCAAATTGCTTGGAGCAAGTAATTTCCTTTGTTTTACAGGTCACTAAGCTCAGACTCCCAGAAGTGAGTATTTCAGAGTAGGAGGCCCAGCTGGCCCATGCTAGGGTTGTTCTCTGGGGCCATGATATGGACCTAAAGACACTGAGTTTCGTATTGGCCCATTGATGGTAATATTCCACCTCTCTAAACTTGACAAAAAAGGGACTAGTTAAGTTCACAGAATCACCTCATACTAGTTGTAGGCTAGACTTTGGAAGGGCACTCTGTTTCTCTCTCCCTGGCAAGCTTTCATAGAACCTTACTTATATTTTTATAAGAAGCGCCCATCTTTTGAGGAGAGAGATAGTCTATGCCTCTCACACCTCCACCACCCACCAGTGTGTTAGCAGTTAATCTGCAGGCTTAAAGGAAATTAGCTTTCATGAGCTCTAAAAAGGTAAACGCACATGTTGCACTGAAGAAAGTTTATTCAACAGCCATGGTGCATCTTGAATGAAAGCAGCATTCACTTTGGCACCCTCAGTGCCATAAAGGCATGAGAATGTTTATTCATTATTTGTTATTTCTGTGATATACGCTAATACTTATTTTTATATTTAGCTTGTCCTCTACCACAGGAGTTCCTAGAGAGACAAAGATGTGTGGCCTGAATGTCATCAAGTGAACAGGAGGAACTAGAAGGAGATAGTTTCAAAAAGGGCTTGGACAGAGAGGAGAAAACCGCTTTTTCTGTGGAGTTGAATTAGTTGAAGAAGCAGGGTCAAGGGAGGCCATCCTTCTTACTAATCATAAGGAAGATATTTCTTTGTATTTTCCCTCCAAAGAAAGGAAACTGCTTCTCAGTCTTCTGTGACAGATGGCAGATACTGAGAGTGGGGCTTCTATCCATGGTGCAGAACGAGGCAAATGAGGACCCAAGGGTCAAAATTGTGATTGCCACCTGGCTGAGCCTGGATTCAAATCTGAAATGAGCTAAAAAAATAGGCCAAAAGAAGGAACCAAAGATAACAACATAGAACACTTATGGTATGACGTAGACCTTAGATTTTCAAAGCACTTCCTTACTCTGGAATAAGAAAGTTTGGATCCATAAGACTGAAGGGCCAGGCTAAAGTCTTGGAACAATTACCTGAGCTATAGTTCAAATAAAGATGACATCGTTCCTAATCCAGAGAGATTAATTTTATAGAAAAGTAAGAATAAAAGCCTGAATAAAACAGAATTGAATAATAAAACAGACGACTTAGGGCTGATGGAAGAATACTGTGAACAATGTCTTAACGTATTTTCTTCAACAGATACACTGAACTGTGTTCTGCTATTGTACGGGTCAAAGGCTATGGGCGACTTCAATGCCAGTCTGGGCAAAGGCTTCATTTTGGTGGGCTTCTCTGACTGGCCTCAACTGGAACTCATTCTTTTTATCTACGTTTTGATTTTCTACTCCTTAACTCTCGTTGGCAACACCACCATCATTGCTCTGTCACATGTGGATCTCAGACTGCACACTCCCATGTACTTCTTCCTCTCCCACCTCTCCTTCCTGGACCTCTGCTACACCACCAGCACCGTGCCCCAGCTCCTGATCAATACTGAGGGACATGACCACACCATCACATATGGAAGGTGTGTGGCTCAGCTCTTCAGTGTCCTTGCCCTGGGCTCCACGGAAAGTATGCTTCTAGTGGTGATGGCCTTTGACCGCTACGCTGCTGTGTGTCGTCCGCTTCTCTACACAACCATTATGCACCCACTTCTGTGCCAGGCATTGGCTATCTCATCATGGATAGCAGGCCTTGTCAACTCTCTAATTCAGACAGGCCTCATGATGGCCATGCCTCTCTGTGGCTATCGACTGAATCACTTCTTCTGTGAGATGCCTGTGTTCCTAAAGTTGGCTTGCAAGAACACAGCTGGAACAGAGGCCAAGATGTTTGTGGCCAGAGCCATAATCTTGGTTTTCCCTGCGACACTGATTCTAGGATCCTATGCACACATTGCTAGGGCTGTGTTAAAAGTCAAGTCAATATCTGGCCGCAGAAAAGCTTTTGGGACTTGTGGGTCCCACCTCCTGGTGGTTTCTATGTTTTATGGCTCAACCATCTACACATACTTGCAACCAAATGACAGTTATTCTGAGAATGAGGGAAAGTTTGTTGCCCTTTTTTATACCATAGTTACTCCCATGCTCAACCCTCTGATTTACACCCTGAGAAACAAGGATGTGAAGGGGGCTCTGTGGAAGGTACTCGGGAGAGGCATAGAATTAAGGTAGTAAAAAGCATTTTCTTTCTGTGATGGCTCCAGGATAATTGAGCCCATTGGTCTCTAGAAAGCAATCCTAATGGGCTTGTTGAAGAAGAAAGTTTCACTGGAAAAGAGAGGGAGATGAAAGAAGATAACAAGGGGTAAAAGTGATCAAAATTCAGTATATGTATTTATGAAGTTGTCAAAAATAATAAACACATTCTCAGTAGGCAGCAAGACTTGGTGCCTTTCTTGTGGGAAGTTGGAAGTGAGGTGCTCCTGCAGTGCCTTTTAGGTCACTCTCTGGTCACACTGCTCAGCAGTGGCTAAGTGCTGATTGCATCACAGCTTTCCAAAACAAAAATATAAGTTGGAAAAGAGTACACAATGAGCAGTTATGGAGACTCAGGTTTGGAGTGAGAGAATTAATTCTTTTTTTAAAGTCATACTTTTTTATTGTTTTTATTGAGCCATATATTTTTCTCTGCTCCCCTCCCTTCCTCTCCAAACCTCTTCTACCCTCTACCACGATCCCCACGGTCCCAATTCACTCAGGAGATCTCATTTTCTTCAAGATTAGATTCATGTGTGTTTCTCTGAAGATCCTCTTTGTTCTCTAGAATTTCTAGGGTTGTGAATTGTAGACTGCTTTTACTTTGCTTTATGTCTAAAAGCCACTTATGGGTGAATACATATGATATTTATCTTTCTGGGTCTGGGTTACCTCACTCAATATGAGGTTTTCTAGATAGATCCATCCATTTGCCTGAAAATTTCAAGGTGTCATTATGTTTTTCCACTGTGTAGTATTTCATTGTGTAAATGTACCACATTTTCTTTATCCATTCTTCGGTTGAGGGGTATCTAGGTTGTTTCTAGGTACTGGCTATTACAAATAATGCTGATATGAACATAGTTGAGCACATGTTCTTGTGGAATAATTGAGCATCCTTTGGGTATATACCCAAAAGTGGTATTGCTAGGTCTTGAGGTA
>LOJH01053228.1:1425-12221 GCA_001685095.1 Ellobius talpinus
CCTGGAGGGAAGACCATGGTGGGCCAGTGAGCCCTGGTGAAGACCATGGTGGGCTATTCAATTTCATAAAGTCTTACTTTGCTCATCCTCATGATACAATGATAATAGTATCATGTTTCTTTTTTATTAATTTTATTTGACCATTTCATACAGGATATGTATTATCATTACCCTATCCCCTACTCTTCTTTTACCTCCCTCTTATCCCTACCTTGAGTTTTCTATGGAAAAAATTAGAGGTGATTCAAAGGTAGAAAATCAATAAAATATGAAAATTAACAGAGATCATTTCAATTCTATAAAACTGATCAATATGCCTTTAGCTCTATATAAAAATGAATAAATAGGAGTGTTTTACAAATCTCTAATCATAGCCCTGCATTTATCTTTCCATCCAGTTGCTCTGACAAAGCACAGGTCTGTTCTTTTATTTTTTTTCTACATGGACATGTCTAATGAAGCTCACAGACTTTGACTTAATTATTACAGTGAGTAAATAATAAAAACTTTATATTTGCTTAGTTCAACATCTACTGTAAATATCACCATCCCCTGACCCTATAGAGATCTCTGCTCCAGGGAAGAACAGAAAAGGCAGGGATGGACAGTGTTTAAGTTTCAGCTCAGCTGAGTTATGCAGAAGCTGGGGTCTGGATCTTATTTTAAGAAAAGACACATGCATCAAGACTTACTATGGACAAGAATTCATACTCTCCCTGAAATAACTACCATTAGCAATTAATTTACAAGTATTTTCATTAGTTTTGAGAGTTTACATTCTTATATTCATCTGTTATTTCACCCCAAGAGAATCTAAGCTCTCCCTCCGGAGAAATACAGCAAGGGAGGTGCACGCAAGGCAAGCTTCAGCATGATGCAATCTCCTAGTCTTGTTCTCCACACCTTGGTTTGTAAATGACTAAATGAGCTGAACACAAACAGAATAGAAACAAATATTATCAAATATATTTTCAGTTTGTAAAGTTACCAGCAAGGATATACTTTAACTATAGTACTGTAATTATGTTGAACTTCGGTTCTAGCTTAGAATATTGATTAATATATTAGATTTATATTTTTAAAAAGGTTTGAAGAAGTTATGAATTGATAGTAATGCTGAAATCAGAAAGTTCACTCCCAGATCAGTGCCTGTGAGGGCAGAGTGAAGCATGCTAGAAATAAGCTACGTGCAGGCATGGTGCTGTACTTCTGTGTGTATGGTTTGTGCTACCTACTTCCACAGCTCAGAAACAGCAGCACTAGCACCCAATGCAGATCCTGTACCTACTCACAGGTACGTTTCCCTCATTAACTAGACATAGAGGGGTAACCCTGAAAACTGCAAACAGGTTCAGGTTGTGGCTACCAGCACTGGAGACTCAGATGGAAGAGTTGATATATATGTGTGTGTGTGTGTGTGTGTGTGCATGTTTACAGGACAGGACTATTGCACTCATAGAGTTACAGAAGCTGCAGTTGTAAGCAGAAGACCTGCATAAGATCAAGACTGTCTGCATAGTAGCAGGTAGGATAGAGAATCTTGGAGAGACTGACCACAGAGGAGCTGTTTTTAATTCATAGATTCTGGGGGAAGTGGAGTCAGTTTGCTTTAAGACTGCATCTAAAGGTAAGTTGACCAAGCACCAGATGATGGCCACACACATATGACTCAATAGATACCCCCAAATTTGATTCACATGGCTATTTAAAAAGAGAAAATGAAGTTTGAAGGTGATAGGAAGATGGTGTTTGGGAGTTATGGGAGGACTAGGGTGAATATGATAAAAATAATACAAGAAATTGTCAGATTAACAAAAATAATATATTAAAATAGTAACAATTGTACAGCTCACATTTAGGCTGTCATGTTGTTGACATTTTGTGGTTGTAGTTTTTGACATTAGCAGGCAACACAATCTCACAGCAAACTCCCTAAGCCTCTGGTTCATAAAATATTTCTAAACTTCTTCAGCAATGATAGCTGACCCTTACATATGGGAATGTTTTGTAGATGTTAGATATAGTCTTTAAGTCTGGCTTCCAAAACTCTGCATTTTAATTGATTGTAGGAGCATTTTATTCTTTTTGTTTGGTTTTGTTGGGATTTTTTTGTTTTTGATGTAGATTTTATTTTGTTTTCTTTCTTTAATTGTTTGTTTGTTTTTTCCCTCATTCAATACATTCTGAGATATGTTTCCTCTTCCCTTCTTCCCAATCCCTCCCCCATCACTGTTCTTCCCCAGATCCACTCTTATTACTCTCCAGAAAAAAACAGGCCTTCCAAACTTATCATACGAACACAGCATAACAAGTTATAAGGAAGATTAGGCACAAACACTCATATCAAGGTCGTTTGAGGTGTCTCAGTAGGAGGAAACGGGAAAAAAGAGTCAGAAATACCCCTACTCCCACTATTAGGAGTCTCACAAGTTAATAAACAACCACAGCATTTTTACAGAGGACCTCACTCAGACCCATTCAGGTTCCTTGATTGTGTCTTCAGTCTTTATGAGCCCCTATGAGACACACATAGTTGGTCCTTTTGACTGAACTCCCCTAGTGTTTTTAAAACCACCGTGTCCTTCCTCTCCCTCTTCTGTGGGGTTCCACAACCTCTGCCTAATCTTTGGTTGGCAGGGACGGGGATCTCCTTATCTGCTTCCATCAGTTGCTGAATGAAATCTCTCTGATAACAGTTGGACTGAGAATTGATAAATGAGTATTACAGAATATCATTAGGAATAATTTCAAATATATATATATATATATATGCCATTTGTATTAGGTTTTATCCTTGGCCTCTAGGTTATCCAGCCTCTGGTCCTGGTCATTCAGGTAGTGTCAGGCATATAGGCTCCCTCTCTTGGCATGAACCCTAAATCAGACAAGTCATTGTTTGGCCAATCCCACAAGTTCTGTACCATGTTTGCCCCAGCACATCATGAAGGTGGGACAAATTGTAAGTGGAAGGTTTTGTGTCTGGATGCTGTCCCAGTCTGAACATTAGAAGACTTGCATGGTTACAGAAGATGGGAAGTCCAAGGTTTATTTCTCCTATTAACATGAGTTCTTACTAGAGTCACTCTTGCAGATTCCAGGTAATTTTGATTGTGCTAGGCTTCTAAATTACCTCCCAAATACCCCCAATTCCAATCAACTCTCCTTTCATCGCTCATCTCAATCAGATCACTCCTGTTTCCATCCTCTTGAATCCCAAGCCTACCCGTAAAATATATTCTATTTCTTCTTCCTGGGGATATTTATTAGTCCCCTTTGAGACCTCCTTGTTACTTAGCCCCTGTGGTTGTATGGATGGTAACATGATTATCCTTTACTCTAGAGCTAATATCTACTTTTAAGTAAGTTACACATCCTTTACTGCTAATATGTACTTAAAAGTAAGTATATACATATTTTTGACTTTTTGGGGGGTCTAGAATGCCTCATTCTGGATTCCATTTCTTGATGCCATTTTTAACATCTGACTAATATTCAGTTGTATAAATGAACCTCAACTTTTTATACATTTTTCACTTGAGGGACATCTGGGTTGTTTGCTGTTTCTGGCTTTGATGAATAAAGCTTCATTTAACATGGTTTAGCAAGTGTCCTTGTAGTAGAATAGAACATCCACTGTGAATATTTCCAAGAGTGGTATTGTTGAGTCTTGAGGTAAATTGACTCCCAATTTTCTGGGGAACCACCATATTGATTTCCATAGTGACTGTACGAGGTCACACTCTCCTTGACAATGGAACTACTGAGATGGCCCTTTTATTTTTGATCTTAGGGATTCTGACAGATATAAGAGGGAATCTCAAAGTAGTTTTGATTGGCAGTTTTCCAGGTGACTAAAGATGGTGAACATTTCCTCAAGTGTGTTTCAGCTATTTGTGATTCCTCCACTGAAAATTCTCTGTTTAGATCTTTGCACCAATTTTAATTGGACTATTTTATTTGTCAATGTCTGATTTCTTGGGTTATGTATATGTTTTGGATATTGGCCCTCTATTGAATGTGTTGTTGGTATAAAAAATCTTTTCCCATCCTGTAGGATGCCATTTAGTTCTCTTGGCTGTATCCTTTGCCTTACAGAAGCTTTTCAATTTTGTGGAGACCCATTTATCAATTGTTGATCTTGTTGCCTTTGCTAGTGGTGTTCTGTTCAGGTAGTTGTCTCCTGTACCAATGTATTCACGGCTATTCTCCACCCTCTCTTCTATTGGGTTCAGTGTATCTGTTTTTGTGTTGAGGGTTTTGATCCACATGGATTTGAATTTCATGCAGGGTGATTAATATATATGTATTTACATTCTTCTACATGTGGACATACAGCTATGCCAGCACCTGGTAAAGATGCCTTCATTTTTTCATTGCATACTTCTGTCATTTTTTAAAAAAATTAGGAATCAGTCGGTATGTAGATTTATGTTTGTGTCTTTAACTCAATTCCATTGATAATCATATGTTTTTATACCAATATGATGTGATTTCTATTACCATTCAGTTGTGTATTGTTCTATGTAGAACTTCAAATACTATATTGGATAGATTTAAAGAGAACTGGCAACCTTTGACTTGTTCCTGATTATTGTGGAATTTCTTTAATTTTCTGTCCATTAAATTTGATGGTGGGCATATGTTTGATATAAATTGCACATATTTTGTTTAGGTATGTCCCTTTTATTACTAGTCTCTCTCAAAAACAGGCTGTACATACCAGAAGATCAGAGAAAAAAACAGAAACCTAGGAATAAAACACTCACCCCCACAAAGACAAAGCCAGAAATTGGAACCTATACCTTCACTCACCCCAAACTCTGATGACTAGAGTCCAGTGTAAGAACTCAGTCAACAATAACCAGGGCAATATATCACCACTTGGACCTAGCTATCCTTTTATAGCAAGCCTAGATATTCTAACACAACTGATGCAGAATAAAGTGATCTTTCATGAGGAAGAAGTGGTTAAATCCCTTACAGAAATAAAGGAAAAGACAAATAAAAATTTGAAGGAAATAAATAAAACCCTTAAAGAAAGCCATAATAAAACAAAAAATAGTTGAAGTAAATTAATAAAACTTTTCAAGACTTCAAAATGCAAATAGCAGCAATGAAAACACAAGCTGAGGGAATTCTGGAAAACAAAAATCTAGGTAACTGATTAGTAATTACAGCATCAAGCTTACCAACAGATTATAAGAGATGTAAGAGAGATTCTCTGGCATTGAAGATACAATGGAAGAAATAGATACATTGGTGAAAAACTGCTAAATCTAAAACATTCCTGAAACAAAAGCTCCAGGAAATCTTGGATAGTATAAAAAGACCAAAACTAAGCCTAATAAGAACAAAAGAAGAACCACAGATCAAAGGGCCCAAAAATATTTTCAACCAAATTATATATTAATGGTCTTTTTCGGTTGCAAGGAGATGTTTCCTTGCTGAGGAATAAGGACTACACTTATCTGTGGGCAGATATAAAGACAAATGTTGAGAACGTAGGTGAAGATTATGATGGTTTAGGAAAATACTAATTATCAGGTCTTCTCCAAGATCCATGGGATTGCTAGTACTGAGTAGCTGGCAAGTCTCCTGGTGTAAGGCTTGATTTCCCTCTTGTTGAGCTAGTCTTAAGTTCAATTAACAAGCTATCAATTGTCACTAAGGTCTTGAACCTTTAGGGTTATTTTACCAGTCTAGTTGTTGTTATGGCTCATGGGAGTTGAAAATAGACATGTTCATGTGAACACGGGAAAATGCAGGAGGACTTAACCTTATCCAAAGAAGTGTAGGCCAACAGGGAATGTTCAAAACAGAAAGAATACAAGAATTAGTTATCAAGTAACAAACGGTCAGCCCTGAGAAGAAAATATACAAGTAAAATTATACAAACTTAACAGGTTGTACTTGTGAATGTATATTATATATATATATAAACAGTATATATATATATATATATATATATATATATATATACATGCACATTCATTTTAAAAGTGACTATGAATTTGAAAAAGAATAAATAGCAGTGTCTTGGGCTTTCTTTATTCTGCTTTTGTTTTATGAGACAGCATTTCTCTGTCTAGTACTGACTGTCCTAGAACTTCCTTTGTAAACCAGGCTGCCATCAAAATCAGAGACCTACCAAGTGCTGAAATTAAAGGCATGTGCTACCACTGTCCATATTTAGTTATGGTTTCTATTGCTGGAATAAAACATCATGAACTAAAAACAAGTTGAGGAGGAAAGGGGTTTATTAGGCTTAGACTTCCACATTGCTGTTCATTACTGAAGGAAATCGGAACAGGAACTCAAACAAGGCAGGATCCTGGAGGGCTGATGCAGAGACAATGGAGTGGTGTTGCTTACTAGATGTTTCCTCATGACTTTCTCAACAGGCTATCTTATAGAACCCAGGACCACCAGTCCAAGGATTTCAACATCCAAAAAAGGTTTAGTTACACCCCATCAATCACTAATTAATAAAATGCCTTACAGCTAGATCTTATGGAGGTATTTTCTCAATTGCAATTTGCTCTCTTTCAGATAACCCTAGCATGTGTCAAATTAACGTAAGAGTAGCCAGCTCAAGCTGTATGTGTTTATGAGAGTGGTTGGAGGGAGAAAAAGGAAGAAGGAAAGAAGAAAATTATGTAATTATAGGATAATCTTAAAAGTAAAGTAAATAATAAAATAATAATCAAGATAATATGGATTGAAATGAATGAATAACCAAGAGCTAAATTAATTTGATAGCTCCTAAGATGTTCCATTCTGTGAAACTCTGGCATGTCTTCTAGGTATCCTTGAATTATATAACTATAGAATTTTGAAGGAACCACTGTCATCTGTTCTCTAAATCTTAGTTACATCTCTGCCAACCTTGTAAAAACAAAGACAGAGCAATTATTCCTCCAACCATAACCAAGTCACCAACTTCAAGGCAACCCGAAAGACAAATTGCTCTCAGGTTTGCAATTTTAAGGCAGAGAAGGAACTAGATTATTTCTATCATTAAATGAATTACCCATAATCATATATGACTGTCATAACTGTCTGTTACATTGGAATCAATTAATTAAAATAAAATAAATCAAGAATATATCCTTTCAATATTTTAAATTGGCATCTTGAGAAGCAGAAATGAAAACACATCAGGGAACTGAGGAGTGAATACTGGATCCTGAAATATTGATTTGGGATAAATTGTATGTGGAATAATTCCTGAAATCAAATATATTGTTTCAAAGTTAAAAATATTAGAAGTCATCTGTAATACAGATAAAATGGTTTCTTTCATCACAGATTTCTAAATTTTCCTTCCAAAAAATTGTCCAAGAAAAAATAGTATTATTTAAAATTCAACCTGGGGGACTGGAGACATGGCCCTTTAGGAAAGATTGTTTGTTTCACCTGCCATAATCATTTGTTCAGTTCCCAGCATTGACACCGGTCAGTTATTAAGTTATCATAACTCCATTTCCTAGGGATCTCTCCAACTTCTGAACCCCAAAGACACATGCAAATATGGGATGTACAAATTCATTCAGTTGTACACTTTAAACACAAATTAAGTGTTTTATGTAGAATATAGATGAATAGATTTGGTCAGTCATCCTCATCAGCTCAGACCATGAAACCCAATATAAACAGGTTGCCCATGCATGCTTAAGCATAGCTGGGGCATATTTCACTGCATTTCACTTCATGTAGAATATATATGTATATATATAATTTAAGTGAATAAAAGCAGAAGACTTAAGTTTTACTTAAATAAACATTCACAGAGTACAAAAGAGAGACTCCTTTTCATAACGCTATAACTGCAAACCAATTAATGGAGATGTGGGTATCATTATCGTACGATGGATTAAGTAGCGTTTGGAAAGGCTCATCCACACTGCTTTACCTTCTTATTGTAGTAGCACATTTCATGTTCTTTTGATATTAAACCTAACTAGTGACATATTTTTACTAATAATACGTAATTAATTTAATTCATTCTCTGTCTAATCTGAAAATGTATTTGAGGTTGCCAGTTTTAACTGCATCTCTTGGTCATTCCCACTTCAAAAGAAGAGACATATTTTCAACAATTCCCCCCTTTTCATTATTGCTATACAGTGGGGATTTGCTGTGCAATTATGCAAACAGAGCAGGGGTCTATCAACCACTGTTCATTTATTGGCCCTAGCATACACTTAGTTGAAGTTTAAAAAAATTCTCATTACCAAATACTGATAGTTTGTATTATTTATTTAGTATCAAAGCTGACCAATTTAAATTAGCTCTTAAACACTGGATGGGAAAATGAACATTTTTTAAATCAACTTAAAATAAAAAATAGTCAAATATTCTGTATTTTAATTGTTTCATTCCAACAATCCTAATAATTGCTTACAGATTACTTTAATAAAACTTTATAGTTCAAATTATGAGAAAGATTGTTGTTACAGAGAAAAAGAAATTTTAATATTGACAGTATAGGAATAAGTTTAAGATAATAGAAATAACATTTATACAGTGATCAATTTTATACTAATTCTGTGTTTCCATCATGTGGCAATAAAGGAGCTTTTACAGAAACAGCATTTGTATATTTTTCACAATATATTTAACAAATAGTTGGAAACAGTGTAGCATTAAAACACTAAACTAGTATGGAGAATGATCTGTATTTAATATCACCTTATATAGAACACCAATACATATTACAGAAAAATGGGCTTTATTCCAAATCATGTCAGTCTACCATAACTTTCAGTTGGTTTGAAAATCCATGCTAAGTAAATGCCCCTCATAAAAGTGTTGAGTATGTATTGATTAACACTATCAGATACTAATATTAATTAATCTTCTTTTATTCACCTCTAGGCTGGTTGTAAACTAAGAAATGTTTCTTAACTTTAAATTCACACACAATATCCTAAATCAAGTTATTTTTATAATGTTTTAGATTATGTAGAAAAATGATAAAGATATTCAGTCAAAGTCTAATATGAAATATTTGAACATGTGCAACTCAAGCACTGGGCAATAACCTGACAAATCTTGGAATCTTGTTTCCAGTTTCATTATTTTCATTAATAATGTATTGACAGTTTATATTTTATGCATGAGAACTGAGAGAGAGACACCATTCTGACTGTGTATTATAATTGTCCTTTCAGAAGTGAAAAATGATTCATAGCAAATATTATAAAAGACTGGTGAGGCACTTTGGTTTTTGCTTTTATGACTTGTTGAATCTCATTCTTCCAAATATACTGCTAAACTCATATGTAATACTATTATTTTGTAAACTGTGTTTTCAATCTGTTCAATAAAGATAGCAATCTGCATATTGGAATTAGCTTCTTATTTTTGAGAAAGTTGTTTTAAACTCAATCTACTTCCTAGAAATTTTCATGCTCTGAGGTGTCATCACCTAGATGACAATATTTTAAGCATGTCATTTATACACCCTACCTAATTTACAGTGGGTATAAATATTCAAAGGGGTTATCCATGTAATCCTATTAGGGCAGAGATTGCTGGAAAGCATTTCTCTTGCTCTTGGATCTTTGAAGCTCCTGGTAGTTGTAAGCCATGCTGTAGCTCTGTTGTGAAAATTTCCCAAAGCAGTTAAAGCTAATGGTGGAAACAAATGAAAAGTTGGAAATCCAGAAAAGCACGAAGAATGCTTAATTCCTCGGGCATAAATTTTAATCATTGAAAGAGAATTTTTTTCCTGTTTTCAGAACTAATCTTACTTCCCTTTGTTTTTCCCCAAGAGGATTTGATGTTTTGTTAAGAGTGAAATCAATTACAGTTACAATTGCTTTTTATAAAAGATTTAGACATAGACAGAAGTCACTAGGCAAATAGAAGGGCCTTTCTGTGATTCTCCCTGCTTTATTCCAGCAAGAGCCCCTCTTTTGAGATCTCTCCCTCTCTTTTAGCATCACGTTTTTCTCTCTCCCTTTCTTCCCTCTCCAACTTTTTCTCTTCTCTAGTTTATACTTGCCTTTTCTCCTGTATTGCTATCTCTCTCCCTTTTTATTTGTTTCTTGCATTTTCATTGAGCATTGAGAGATTTGGCAAATCAATAACAGATTTTATGTTCTTCTGGGATGTTATATCCTAATTGCTCCATATTTCCTCTTTTGGAGACTAAAATCAGCTATGAAGAATTTACACAATTTGATTGGGATTCATAAATAGACTATATAGATTTGCCTTGCTAAAAACAATAATTTAATACATTCATCATAAGTCAGGTTCCAGTGTCTTGGATAAAGTGAACTGAATCAGAACATTTACTTGTATATTCCATAAGTTTAATAAACTTGCAGATGATTTTGAAATTTAAAAATAACTGCTAAAATGAACAATAATCCCAATAAGGAAAACTTCTTTTCAAAGAGGATTTATATTTAAAAATGTTGCTCATTATTTATAAACTCCATGAAACTTCCCCATCTCATTTTCAATTTAATTCTATTCATCCTCCAAGTTCAAGTGCAATGTCTATTTTTATATATTTTAAATTTTTTATTAAAAATTTCCACCTCATCCCCTCCTCCCATTTCCTTCCTCCTCCCCTCCTCACCCTCCCTCTCCAGTCCTAAGAGCAGTCAGGGTTCCCTGCCCCGTGGGGAGTCCAAGGTCCTCCCCCATCCATCCAGGTCTAGGAAGGTGAGCATCAAAACAGACAAGGCTCCCACAAAGCCAGTCCATGCAGTAGAATCAAAACCCATTGCCATTGTCCTTGGCTTCTCAGTCAGCCCTCATTGTCAGCCCCATTCAGAGAG
>LOJH01053229.1:860-10866 GCA_001685095.1 Ellobius talpinus
ACAGCTACATTGAAGCTCTTTTCAAAGTGGATGATGACAGTCGTTAAAGGTAGCTGGTGTCTGACCAAGGTTCTCTAGGCACATTTGTGTACTTGTTTTTGGCAAAATCTGCTTCTAGCCAAAATACATACTGAGTTAGTTTAGTAAGGACTCAACGTCAAATAGTCCTTGACTTGCCTGACTTCTTCATCCTCCCTCACATCCCTTGAGTGTTGCTATATCTTCCAGGCCCATGTTCAGCGAGAGTTCTTTTATATCTATTTAGTCAGAACCCTGCTTTATCCCTGACACTTCCTTGTCATTTTTAATACCACGGAACCTACCCTGTACTCCAGCTGTACATTTTCTTTTAGCCTGAGATGTGTCCAAAGTGGAGCTCCATTTCTGTCCTCACTGCAAGACACCCTGGCAGTGATCATGACAGCTACATGATGGCTTTGGATGAAATCTTCTTTTCCATGTTTTACCCCTGGAGAAGTTTTTTTTAACATTTTTGTACAGAAAAGGCTAATAATGGATTTTAGGCAGTTTTGTCTCAGTAGATTTTGTGCAGAACACTTGTCCAATGACTGATTATTCTGAAAGTTCAAAGGATTGCCCTTCTTCCCAGCACCCTCTTCAGTAGTCCATTAAACAATAATATTCCATAGTAAAATTGTTTTAAAGCTGAATATTCTGGCTCTTTAAGCTTATGTACCATCTTTCAGGAAGATGTAAGACTGCCTAGGCAAGGCAGATTTGCCTGACTGGTCTCCCCCAAACAGAATCACGTACTGCTCCATACCCACGCATGCTCTTTGCCTCTAGCCTTTGCTTGCTCCTCTCACCACAACTTCATTTCTGAGGGGTTTCAGTATTGTTTGTTTTCACTTTCTTTGTCACCGGGCCTCCTTTGGAATTGCCCTCACTTCCCTGACAGGTTTCATTAATCTTGATTCTGGGGGCAAAGCAGTTAAAGGTCTTTCACTGTTACCAAGGAGTTATCAAGTCATTCATGTTATGCACATGAGATGCTCTCACAGATAGGAGCAACAGCAGAACTTTCTGTAGAAAAGCCAAAGAGCGAAGAAGGAGAAAAAGAGGACGAAAGATAGAGCTTTGCTCATAAAATCAAAGGAAGGGAAAAGAAAAATACATTTGTTGCCCCATTTCAATGGGAAATAATCAGCACTGAGCTCCAAATCCAGTGATAACCCCTATTAATAAAATGTCTCCAGCTGTCTACAAATCTTTTTATGTGTGCGTCATGTGACTGCCTTTTTTCCCTTGTGGGAGCATGCATGTACTTACACAAGCAAATTAATTCATAGATTTATGAAAGCACTATTTTCGAATCAATCTTTCATCACTTGGCAGCATGTGTTTCCATATTACTGTACTTCTAAAATGTAACTTTAGTGGTTACTGAATGTTTCTAACTTTAATGTTTAATAGTTGCTTACATCATGACTTTAAGTAACTTTCAATTGATATCTTGTAGTTAAATTTTTGCCTATATCTTTTTTCCTTAGGATAAATGATCAGTAACAGAATTTCTGGAATTTCAGTAAACTATATCATATATGTATAATATATATATATGATTTCATATATGTTTGTTCAAATGTTTTTATATTTAGAGAATTGCAAAGGTAACATAATTTTTACAACTTTAGTTTTCTAATTTTTCTCTGATTTATCCCCATCTAATTTTCCCTGAGGTTAGTATCTTATCATAATCTTATTTGTTAATTGAGTTACAGTACTAATTCTCTTTCACTGTTTCAGATCCAATTCATAAAATATGTTGCATTTAATTCTCATGTATCCTCATGCTTTTCTAAATTTTGCTCGTGATTTGACACTTTTGACCACCACCAGTTTTTTCGATGTTCCACAATTTGGATCTTCCTAGACCTTGTCCTTGATATGACTCAAAAAGTGATTGTGTATCTAAAACTGTTTTGGTATAAATACTGAAAGTCCTCTTGCCCAATATTAGTTACAAATTACATAAAAGAAAATTAAAACAAAATATATTTTCTTTGAATGTTTTATATTTATTTTTAATTATGTTTTTGTGTGTGTATCTACATGAATGTATGTTATATGTGTGCTGGTGTTAATGGAGACCAAAAGGAAGTATTGGCTCTCCTAGAGATGGGTGAAAGGCAACTATGCAGTGTGGTACTGGGACTGCACTTGGGTCTTTGGCAAGAAGAGTTTTAAGTGTTTTTAACAGCTGAACCATCTCCCCATCCCTCAAACAGAATACCTTTAAAAATGATAAAACTTTTAAATAATATATATTTCATATTTTATTTGCTTTATAGGTCTTTACACACCAATATTTTAATGGTCAGAATTCCGTTCTCTGTAATTTTTTTTGCTATTAGAGAATTCTCCAGATGGGGGTTCTTTTGTAATGAGCACTATAGTGAATCAATCCTTTATGAGTCTAGTGTCAGTTTATTTAAAATAGAGACAGAAATTAGAGCACTTGAAAAACAACTTTTCAAAATAAAAATTTTCTTTTGAATTAGGCTTACCTCATCTGATTTGTCAGCACTTTTTTTTAATCTCTTCATAGTATTTTGTTTCCATTGAGAAAAACAATCACTTTTCATCCCATTAATTATATAACAATAACCAAAGAACCATTTCAGGAATGCTCACAACTAGAGTTACTAAGTTTTTGAAAAGTAGAACTAATTTGGTAGATCTAGCCTTTTGTTTCTAACCATTAAGCTACTTAGAGTCTAAGATAGGTTTCACAGCTTCAGATGTCCATCATGCAGAGGGCCCAGTCTTTGTGCTTCCAGAGAAATATGAGTGAGTACCACTTCGTCTAGAATAGTGGAGAAGATGCTCATCATCTGTGGATGCTGCCAAATGTTTCCCTGTGGAATTACTACTTGCATTCTCAGTGATGTAAAAGACAACGTCCATTGCTACACGTTTGACCATGTTGACTGTTAAATTTTCAGTCTGACTATACCAAACAGAAATAATCTATGTAGATAGCACAAAATTATAGCTTGATGACTAGCAAGATTGAGTTTTTTTGCTCTTAGCCATTTGTATTTCTCTCTTTTTATAAGTGATCTTAATGCATTATTCACATTTAGTAACAAAACACTCTCTCCTGCCTATATTTGAAAGTTTCTATACCCTGACCTCCTTTGGAATATCTGGCAACAATTGCTGCATTAACAGCTCTATTAAAAGTCTGGGGTTGAACTTGCCTTCTAGGATCAATCCCTATGTGGTGACTCCTAACATGAACATTTCAAGCTTCTTTTTTATTTGAAAAGGCAGATACAGAAAGAAAGGGCCATTGACAAGTAGATAGCAGCCTGGGAATAGAAGCAACTTGTACAAATAAGCTGTGCTATTTGTACTTATTTGACCTGTTGCCACTGTCCCTTGTTTCTGCATCCACTGCTGCTTTTCCTTTTGTTGGCCTTTGACTAATTCTTCCCTTTGTAGAAAAGTTCTTCCCCCAGGTAGCTCTGTGGTTAGCTCTGTTACCCTCTTCCAAGTCTTTTCTCAGACTACCCAGCTAAAATTGACACTGACTACCTTATCACAAATATTGTTTAACACTGCCCCCTATTACAAGAAAGAGAATTCTACACTGTATATAGGGTCTTTATCTGTTGTGTTCTGAGATAGCCCAACATTCCACAATAGTTGTTAAGAGAATAAATCAATTATAAAAGGTCTATAAGCATACAGATGATAGATAAAAAGGGGAAGTCACGACCAGGGTGTCTGTCTGAGACTGTAAAAGTGTTTGAAGACATGGCTGCTCCCTTTTGTCCATCATACAGAAGTGACTTTGGACCATCAGATCACACAGGTCCACCTTGGAGATCTCTTTAAATGCATGCTTTACTCATCTAAACATCTGTGGTTGTTCATAGCTATTATTCCATGGATTAGAGGCTCCCATCATCTATAGCTAAGTGTAAGTTTTAATTCCAATAGGAATTTCTAAGATAAAATTGAATTCCTGGTATCCAGACCCTAAGTGCCTCCGTCCTGGGAATGTTCATCTTTATGGATTACTTCCCATGCCCTCTTTTAGAGCTTATTAACCTGATATTTGACTTTTGAAATACTTTGAGATGGTAAAAGAAGCTACTGTAGGCACCATTTCTTGCTCTTCATTTTCTTTCAATTCCCCGAGACTATTAGAGTTCGATTGAAAGCATTTTTGTCTGGCAAGATGGCTCGGAGGCTAAATCCTCTTGTGTACAACCATGACCTCCTGATTTTAATCTCTGGAACCTACATAAAAAGACTATGGCTAGATACAGTGGCTCAGTTTGTAAACCCATCCCCAGTATTCCTATAGCTAGACAGAAGACGGAGAGAGGAGAATCAGCTGGAGGCACACATATGCAGTATAGTGGCAGAAATGATGATAGACTCGACCGCAAAAACGTGTGAACTGACTGCCATCAAAGTTGTCCTTTGACATTTACATGCATGCCATGGCACCTTAGCCTCATTTCTCTCTGTTTCTCTCTCCACCCATCTCTGTTTCACTGACACATGTGTGCACAAATGATAAGTAAACAAACAAAACAATTTCAACGTTTTGAGAAAGGTTTAAAATTGCTTTGTTTTGCAGAATATTAAGAATTTCAGGCTTCTCTTCTGCTTACAGAGTTTTGTCCCTATATCTATAACAAGAAGAAAAGATGGAATAGAAGGGAAATAAGAAGAAAACAGACAACATTTCGACAAACGTGTAAAGACCACATGCAGGCCAGCATATCAGTTTAGAATAACTGAACCCCCCCATCACAAGAAGTTTAGTGTCTTTTACAAAGTTTCCTCCATGGTGTATGTTGGATCATCAGAAAAAAAGAAAGAAACTAAATTAGCCACAGAAACAAAGGAAGATTTGGTTGCCATGGGAATAGAGTCAGGAATGCCAAGAAGGCTTGGCCTCCAGGGCCCAGGTACACAGAATCAGCTAAGTATTGGGTTAGACTAGGAGGATAAAAAATTGTGCCAATGCCTGGTGGCATAAGCCTGGCACCAAATAATAAATGGTTAGTTTACTGACTGAGCTAGAATGCAGAGCTTGAAGAGCTGTAACCTCTGAGGAATTTGAGTTTAGATGAAACCTGGGGGTGGATCAAGAACACGTGAAGAACAGACTTATCTTTTTTTAAATCTATTCTTTTATTGAGGGACATTTAGTTTCTTTCCAGATTTTGGCTATTACAAATAGTGCTGCTATGAATATAGTTGAGCACATGTCCCTGTGGTACGATTGAGCATCCTTTGGGTATATGCCCAACAGTGGTACTGCTGGGCCTTGAGGTAGGTAGGTTGGCATCCTTTGGGTACATGCCCAACAGTGGCATTGCTGAGCCTTGAGGTATGTAGGTTGTTTCCTAATCTTCTGAGAAATCATCATTCTGATTTCCAAAGCGGCTGTACCAGTTTGCACTCCCTCCATCCTCTCCAGCATAAGCTGTCACAAGTGTTTTCGATCTTGGCCATTCTGACAGATTTACACAATGGAGTACTTACACAGTGGAAAAAATGCCATCTTGAAATTTTCAAGCAAATGGATGGATCTAGAAAACATCATGTTGTGTGGAGTAACCCAGACCCAGAAAGACAAATATATTATGTACTCACTAATAAGTGGCTTTTAGACATAAAGCAAAGAAAAAAACCTGCTTACAATTTACAACCCCAGAGAACCTAGACAACAAAGAGGACTCTAAGAGAGACATACATGGATGTAATCTACATGGGAAATAGAAAAAGACAAGATCCCCTGAGTAAATTGCAAGTGTGGGGATCATGGAAGAGGGTTGAAGGGGATGGGGGAGAAAGGGAGGGGAGTGGAGAAAAACACATAGCTCAATAAAAGCAATGCAAATTTGTTTTAAATAATAAAAAAGGACAGACTCATCACTAGAGGAATATGAAGATTGGTGTTCTGGGACAATGATAGCAACACCCAAACCCAAACAGGGCTTTATGGATTGATTGCAGAATGAAGGAAGCATATGTGAGGGGGTACTGTTTCAGGCTTGTCTTATATCTTGATCAATTCTTTACAAAATGAATGTTTCAATGTTTGAGTTTTTGGAGAATCAACTGTGAAAAGCTAGGTTTTTAAGACAAACCGTGAATTTGATTTTGTTTTGTGTCTACAATGCCTACAGGAGGGAGGAATCTAATTTGGGGAATCCAATGGCTGTGTTGTGGTTTCATTTTGCATCTACCTCCTAGTTCTTGCACCAGTGTTCATGCTATTGCAGCCAGACTAGAGGTTATGGAAGGAGTCAATCTTGAGAAAATTCATTTATCATTGTTTGCAGTGGGATCTTTTTTTTCAAATATTACATAGTGGAAAACATGCAAGGCAATTTGGCTTTATGAAACTTCTCCTAAGAAATCAATATGACATAGGTGATGTTAAATGCTAAGGTTATTTTTAAAAACAACACTTCCCTAGATTCTGCAGTGCATTTTCTATAAATTCTGTAAACATTCACAAGAGGCTAAGAAATAGTTGGAGTGATGATTCATTTTTTCAAGGTGAAATTTATTTAGACTGCTTTCATCTTACAAGGCTAACTACTTTATATTTGCATGCAAACATAAGAGCATAGTTAGGAAACACAAACTCAAAGATGTTGATTACAATATAATTTCCATATAGGAATTGCCCAAGATTTCATCTCTAAATTTAAATGCAGCATATATTCAAAAGTGAAAGAGACAGTCAACATTTACTCAGACCGTTCTTCTGGACTTCATCTGGAAGTATGTTGCTTACTGAATTCAAGATTAGTCTGCAGGCACACAGATGCAAGTTTTCTTTTCAGAAAAAAAGCAGCAAGCCCCTCAAGCAACTGTTGGCTGAAGAAATCATGAGTTGCAAATAACTTACAATATAATTTATTTGCAAATTATAACATGTTATAGGAAAACAGAGACATTATCTCTGTCTTAAATATCATTCACATTTTGTATCTGTTGGCAAAGAGTATGAGCAAACTAATATTTTTGTAGGTAGTTGTTATTCTAAAAATAAATTCAGTTGCTACCAAGATTAGAGCTTTACTTCAAGAATCTGTTGATTTTCCTGATACTCAGTGTGTTGCAGGAAGAAAGAAAGCTCAGAGCATTGTTTCCCCTAGCCTGACTATCCATAGGAATGGGCTTCCACCAGGTAATAATTGAAGGAACAACATATCTTTTATGGCCTCCTTATGGTGTTATTTTTTAAATGTATATATACAGACATCACCCATGTGTGGGTGTGTGTGGGTGAATATCTACAAAGAGAAGCAATCTAAATTTGAATAAATAAATATTTATATAAAGTATCAGATAATATGCAACATAAACACAATTACATGCTGTGTAAATAGTTCTATATTTAGAAAAAGGGAGAGGTGCTTCTGCAATCAAAGACTTTAGTAACTGTGAGAAATATGAGTGTGAAGAACAAAAAAGAATTAGAATATTCAGATTTAGAGGCATAATTGTTTATAAGTTTTTATTTTAGGATTAGAGGAAGTCTTTAACTGGTCCACTATAGAACCCATAGATACTTTCAGAAACCTCCATCACACATGTGGGCTTTACAGATGACTACCTTGACTAATTAAATTAATTGATGATATCTTAAGCCTTAAGCGTCTTTGAATGGGACAAGTCTTTTCTTTTCTTTCTTTCTTTTTTTTGTTTGTTTGTTTCGAGGCAGGGTTTCTCTGTAGCCTTGGACCCTATCTTTGAACTAGCTCTTGTAGACCAGGTTGGCCACGAACTCACAGAGATCGGGCTGCCTCTGCCTCCCGAGTCCTGGAATTAAAGGCATGTGCCACCACTGCCTGACCGGGTCAAGTCTTTTCAAAGCTGGCCCACTCCTTTCAAATTGTAGATACTATGGTTCCTCTCTAGTCTCAGCTGGGAGTGGATTCTTGTCCCTGTCTGAACCATGAGCTTTTTCTCAACCTTCATTCTTCCTTCATAGTCCTTATTTAGACCCAGGATATTTGGCTGGTGTATGATAGATTAGAAAGTACATAAACTTTCGGTTCAAACAGACATGAATTTTAATCTAGTTAAGTCATTAACAAACTTTCTCACCAGGGAAAATTAGGTAACATCTGGAAACTTCTGGTTTTTTCTTCTGTGAAAAAAAGATGTGGTTATACTATCATGGAGGTGCTTTGAAAACCATCATGACAATGTCTGGGCAGTTCTAACATATAATACGTGTCTATTATACCATAAGATATAGCTTATTGTCTTTGGCTACTACCACTTACAAATTCCCAATTAGTTCAAAATTATAGGAAGCATTGGCAGCTGGTTCTCTTATCATTTTCCTGCTCAGCGCTTGACACCGAGCATTCAAAGCAGTGCCATTGTTTCCTCACTGACAGTGCTTTATGTATTTTTGTACTTATTTCCAGCAGTTTCATTAAATACTTTTGAGACTACATTTATGATAGATATGTAATTTTCTTTTTTAGAATGCAATGCCTTTTTCAGGTATTGAGATAATAATGGTCTTACAGATGAGTTAGGAAGTTTCCTGTATCCTCAATATGAAAGAATCTGAATGTTTGAAAAAATTTATTAGCTGAGCCACCTGGGATCGACATTTGATGTGTAGAAAGTTTTGAACTAAATTTCCTGTTTGTATATAATCATTCAAATTTCCTTATCGGAGAGGGAGTGCTGAGTGGAAATGATCCAAATGCACTGTACACATTTATGAAATTCTTAAAGAAAAATACACATAACAAGAACATAATAATTTAAATCTGCCACACAAAATAAAATCCTGAAAAATCCTCCTTTCCATGCTGCAGTGTCCTCTGTTTAATGACACGATCTTTGGACTATGCCCACTCTCTGAGAGTCAAAGCATCTGCATGACTGGATGTTCTGCAGTAGGCTCTGAATGTCTCATTTTCCTTCTATCTCTTCTTCACACTTCCACCAAAGCCATCCTCTCAGAATGTGCACCTCATGGCATGATTTTTTTGTAAAATTTCCCGTGACTTTCTCGATAAATGACAAACTCAGTCTTAACTCTGAGAGTTCTTCACTATCAGATTTATAGCTAACTCTCCATTATTATTTCTTAAAATTCTGTGAACTGTACTCCATTATAGTACCAATTAGAATTCTGCATTCCTGGAATTCCAGCTATAATTATGTTTTAGTTATTTGCTTATTTATCATTTTATCGACACTGAAAGCAAACATTTTGCTACACTGGACAAAGGAAAATAAGAAAACAGAAGGTATCAAGAAAAAGTAAAAAATATTCTTCAGGCTATAGAACAGAAGAGAACAGACAGTTCTCCCAAGGAAGAGACCAAAGTCTCTCTTCATTTTTAATGCATTTTCTTCAAAACAGACAAGTCACATCTATTTGATTGTAGGCCACATATTTACCCATTTTAAACTCTTAGTTGCGTTGTGAAAGTAAACAATAGTCTCCAGTTTTTGTTTTTCTTATTTTTTTTGATGTAGTGCCATTGAATAAATGAACAAACTTCAAACTCAGGTCATGTTTGATGTTGGGACTCAGGAAGACAGCTCAATACACAAAGTGCTTGAACAAGGAAAGGAATTCTATTGCTAGAAGTATGTAAGAAATGCCTGGTAAGCCGGGAGGTGGTGCATGCCTTTGATCCCAGTACTTGGGAGGCAGAAGCAGGCAGAACTGTGAGTTCAAGGCCAGCTTGGTCTACAAAATCAGTTCCGGGACAGCTAGAGCTGTTACACAGAGACACCCTGTCTCAAAAAACAACCCCCCCAAAAGAAAAGCAAAGAAAAGTAATGCCTCGTATAGTGATACACTGTTTGTAATCCCAGTGTAGGCAAAGCCCTGGGCTCACCACTAGTCAGGCTATCATACTTGGGCAGTTCCAGCCCAGTAAGAGGGTTAAAAAAATGTTTTAAAGAGAAATGGATCTAATCTGCATGGGAAGTAGAAAAAGACAAGATCTCCTGAGTAAAT